>MU551642.1:255285-303452 GCA_024362625.1 Silurus asotus
GTTGTGGTGGTGTAAATTCTGCTGTGGTATACTGAAAAATCTGGGACAAATATGGTTGATTTTTGATACATAAAGTTTTAGCAGTATTTAAGATTTGGGCCAAAACAAATGCTTTATTTTGGTCTAAAAGTATAAGTGTTATTTACTCGCTCCAAGGGGATTTTATTTACAATTAGCAAAATGATCTTTGAAAAATGATCACAGGAAAGATGACCCACACTCCGAAAAGTGAACAAAATCAATCTTTTAAATTCACATACACAAATTTGATTTATACAATAATCGTTTTTGCTTAATTTAACATGGTTTACGTGTTTATTTGTTTATGCTGATCTGGACAAAAACATCTGCTCACAAATGGTCGGTTGGTTTTGTCCTAAAACTGTTCGCTTGTGCTCTGTGTAGTTTCGATGGCCAAAGGCATAAAGCTTATTACCTTTATGACCTAATGGTCTGGAAGCAAAAATCTCATCTGTAACAGATACACGATTGATTGTGTTTGTGTACGTACATTATGTAAATGTAAAACTTATTGTGTTAATAACAAACAAAAAGTTAAGTTTGGAATTTTATCTGGAAACTTCATCGGAAAAAGTGCAAACATTCCCTCAGTGTAGATGATTGATCTTGTATAAAACATTGCCTTTTAAATATAAATAAGTTCAACTCTGTGTATTCCAGTCTGTATTTCATCCATGTTATATAACTTAATATAAAATAGAATATAAGACAAATGGGGTTTGAATTAAAAATGATTGAAAACTTTGACAAATTTGTAAGTTTTTCGAAAGACTAGCCAAAGTATATAATAAAAAAATATATATTATTGGGAACAACTTTATTTCCAATGCAATGGCCTAAAAACTTTATTTTTACCTCACTAAAATAATAAACTCTTGATTTACCAGATGTACCGATACCAACGCTTTGCTCCTAAAATGCAAATTGTTTGCAATAAACACTATTGACATAAATGGAAAAACGTTTGTTATTATTATAAATTAACAGTGGATTATTTATTAATGCTTTGGAGTTGCTAGTGGTCCAGAAGCTTTTGCAAAGGTTGATGACATGACATATTTGATCACTCAACACATTCTTTCAAAACAGAAACAGTGTTTTAGCAACAGGCATTACAGTTTCTGTTTTTTACCCAGACAGCATTTGGGCCGAACTGTAAAAAGCCCACATGTATAGACCTAGTACTTTATAAGGGCATTAAATAACTCGCAAAAGGTTAATAAAAAACAGTCTAAGACCTCTATGCAGAAATAGGCTTAAGGTTATCCTTCACACTTAAGCTAAGCCAAATATTAATGGTAGAATAAAGTGAAACTGACATTTTCAGTGCCCTTAGGGTTTTTTCTACATCCTGTTTCCACAGCTACAAGCATTAAATTGATGGTAGTCATCCAAACATATATGTCTGATGTTAATCAATCTTCCAGGGTTCGTGCATACTAAAGTATGTGGTAGAAGTGAATGGGTTTGTGAATGTCTATGCATGGGGCCCTGTGATACACTGGTGGTCCGACCGAGGCCAAGAGTTTATATTCACCGTACATGTAAGCTAAAAATATTCATTCTCATGTTTTCACAACTCCACACATTTTATGTTACTATACATTTAGTCGATTATCTCGTCTACATAAGTGATTTTAATTCGCTATGTCAGAATACCAGTGGGTCAAAAGTTTACGTATACAAAGTCTGAATAAACAAAAATCCTGATAAAACAGTCTGGGAGAGTCCATAAATTATCACTGCCTATTGGAAGCTTTTATTTGGCCAATTGGCACAATTAGGAGTTAATTGGAACACACCTGTGGCTGTAAAAGGGCTTACCTTTAGAGCCAGGGCCATTTTGCCTGCAATACCATTGGGAAAATCCATGCAACTCAGCCAAGAACTCAAAAATAGAATGTGGAACTCCACAAGTCTGGATCTTCCATAGGAGTAAACAACCGAATGCATGATGAGCATCCGTACAAACAATTGCATGCAAGTCTAAAAAATTTTAGGACCACACAGACATTGCATTGTTGAGGAAGAAGGAATAAATTAAATCCCAGAGAATGAACTTTGGTCCAAAAAAGTTCAGCTGAACCCCAAGACAACAACAGAAGAACTGCTAAAGTAGTTAAAGGTGTCTATTAAAAGAGTTCTGAAAAGCTCAAGGACAACAAAGTGAACGTATTGATGTGGCCATCACAAAGTCCTGACCTGAATCCCATAGGAAATTTGCAGAGTGACCTGATAAAGCATGTCTGAGCAAGGAGGGTCACAAACATGAATGAGTTACACAAGTTCTGTCAGGAGGAATGGAATAAAATTCCAAAAAGTATTGTGAAAAGCTTGTGGAAAGCAATTAATGACGCTGTAAAATATAAACAAGAACATGTTAACCTTTGACCCACTGAAAATCCTATATAGTAAATGAAAGCTGATATTATTCTCCTACTATATTAGGTATTTTTAAATGATCTTACATGAAGATAAAGTAGATCAATTGGATTTTGAACAGTCAGATGAATGTCTTTGGTCCATATGCATATAAACCTATAGATATATTTGAACTATCGGCCTTATAACTTTAACAACTCGATAACTTTATTTATTAATATACATTTAGTCATTTATCAAGATTTATAAACTGCAAAGCAATAATAGTGGGGTCACTGAAGACATTTGGGGTGAGGCTGTGATGGCCACACCCATGATGTGTTATCTTAACTCTCCCTAAATGAGTAGGCCCTATTGTCATCTGATGGATCAAACTCCAAAAGCTAAACTTCTAGGAAGCCATGAGAAGGTGTGAGGCTGAAGTCGTAAGAAAATCTACACAATAAATCTAGACATTAGCTGCATTGAGACAGGATAGGCATTTAAACACCAGAAATTGAAGAAAAGCTTGTGCTTTATAAAAAGCCTCATGCTTGTAAGCTGTTAGCTTTAATGAAACGATTCATAGCTCAAATGGGACCACATTTAATTTATAATATACAATAATGCACAATAATATATGGTATTAAAAATATGCAATACATATAGTTGTAAAAATGTCATTTTTTTCCCTCATAGATTTGCTCATGGAGGTTGTATATCACTGTTTATTTGACAACCCGCTATATTTTAAAGCTTACTCACACTAAAGTAGCAGGGTGGGGTGTTTAAGTTGAATAAAAGGTGAATGAAAGGCATTGAATGTGTTTGCTGTTTACTTGTAAATTTAAGTTTTCCACTTGTGTGAGAGAATGCATGATGATTTTGGTACGGTTAAAAACATTCACAACTAAAACCAGAATTTTGTAGTGTACTTTCAATTATGATTCATGCAAAAAATAAGTATTAACACCATTTGCTCAGTTGTTCACAACACAAAATGTGGTACAGGCTTACCTGCATGTGTAAAGATAGGCAAGCCACTGCATGTTGTTTCTGTGCTTGCAGCAATTACATTCTCATCCAGTATGGATTGGCCTGAACCTGTTTCTGTGCTTTGGGAAAGAACTTCCCCCTATCACCTGGGAGCAACTGTTCTGTTTATCTATGTCAGTAAGTCCATTGCTAATAAATAGATATTTGGACAATATTTAAAAACGAAAAAATCCCACAAAAAAGAACATTATGCCCAATAATGATGCTTGAGAAGACAAATTAGTGCCTAATGCTACAGCTAAGATAACTGGAAATCTTTATTTCTGTGCCATTCATTCTGAAGGATGCAGAGAGAATCCACACTGCCTGCAATAAATTAATGCCATTTTATCAGCCAGCTGCAAATTCATTTCGTGAAAGAAACATAATTTTTAGAAAACTTTTTTCAATATACGCCTTTATGTACGACAGCCAGAGCCACAACAACAACAACAACAACAACGACAATTACATTGTATTTGCAGCACCTTAGTATAGGTGATGGTAGCAAGGAAAAATTCTCAATAGACAATATCAGAAGATTAAAAGGGAAACCCATCCTGGTGTGGGTGCCAACAATCGTAGATTGCATGTTAAGCTTGCACACTTTAGGTCATTCCCAGGTTAATTTCCAGCATTCTCGTGCTGGATATATCAGTTTACAGTTTTTTTTTAACAAAGACAACAGAGGAACTGCTGTTGACCTTAAACTCATATTAAAATCAGATTTTCTGGCAAATTGACAGGCTGTAAGGATCTGTTCGTTTAAACTCACAGGCTGGGGGTTTTCCCCTATGGTTCTTTAAACCAGACTGGCTGGTTCTGTTTCCTCATAGACCATTTCAGATATATTTACACACAAAAAAAAAATCCCAGCCAACTTTGCTTCATAGCTAAAAATATTTTAAAAGTGCAATAACTCATCAACTTTAAAACTACGACGGTCACTCAATAGTTTCCGACTTACTGTAAACTTAACCCGACGATACATTTACATTTAAAATGCAGCAAAGTCAAAAAATGTTCTGTATTCTGTAAAAAATTTGAAAATATTTTTGACATGCAAAGTCTGGACTGCACACTGAAAGACATATTGCGCGTATTATTATGACAGTCGTATCTGTGCAGAGGCACCTTAGCATGTCTATCATTCCACACATGAATTACAGTAAATTTCACACTTCTTTGATGGAAGATTGTACCTGTGAAAACAAGAAGGTTTTTTAAGGCAAACTGAGTTCCACAAGCTTCTGATTTGCTAAGATTCTCTGACATGTGAAAAACACACACAGTGTGTACATGTCATTTGTGGTATTTAACACAACCCTATAGGCTGCTTGTTCAACATAGATAATCCCAAAGATCTGGTTACACTAGAAGAGGTGTTAGGTTTTTGCATGTGGCTGACACTCTTGGCCAAAGGCATGTATATTTAACAATCAGGGAGACTTGGGGTTGAGCACCCCACTCAAGGATGTAATGCACAAGGGATCAAATACATGATCTTTTAAGTCATAACCAAATTCACAGATTTCTAGCCCTACTACCACACCCACCTTTCATTGCCCAATTCAGAGTACAATTATAAGCCGAGTACAAAATAGTTTATCAAAATACAACTCAGTAAAAATGTGTGAAGTTCAGGCAGACGAAATAATAAAATACTGATTTGTCCAATAAACCTTTGCTTTGTGAACTTGCCATTTTTTATTTGACATAAGCCTATGGCTTTTAGATGTGGTACATGAGTGAGATTAGTGAGTCATATTGACTTACATGTCTTAAAATGATTAGGTATTAAAAACTTCAACTGTTGGCTTAAGTGAATTGTTCTTTCAATGCATGTAAACTGACATCTAATTCTAAAGAATTTTGCACAATGTTACAAATCCTGGGCTCATCCCACAAGTGAGAGTTGCAGATCCTGGATGCCTTTAGCCTTGGCAGAAAAATTTAATTCCTTCCTTTCAGACTCAGACTTGCCTGGATCCTGTTGGCTACATGTTGTGTAGATGTGGTCGTGGCAGTATCATGCATGAGAAATAATTCTCTTATTCGCACCAAGCTGAACCAAAAGCAGGAGTTTCAACATGTTTTTTGGCGTGACATTACCTATTGCAATTACTCATATTTCATGAAAGAATAACAAGGGCAATGAAGAGCAAAGGATAGAGAAGGAAGTACGGAGTTATGGTTGATTTAAAAAAAAGTCCCTTCAACCATCTTTGTTCGATTTCCAAAGTCAATAATTCTACGAAAGGAAGCCTATTAAAATGTATCGTTCTTTAGGAATTTCCCTTAAAAAGAAAATAAAGGGCGCCATTTGGCAAACATTACTTGAATCAATTTGCGCAAGTTAATTTGTGAATGCTGGAGCAACACATAGGACGATTAATAAGTTGCAGCTTACTTAGAAAAGCTTTGATGCTGTTAAATGTAGACTTTGAACATGAAGTAATCCTACTGCAGTTAAAAAGTTATCACATTTCTTAACTAAAGGTTAGAAAGCAAACTAACCGCAGTGCACTAGCAAAATTATGTTCCTGTATGCTATGGGGTTATGTATCATGGCATCTGTATCCTGAAATTAAATGAATCGTAAAAAAACAAAACTTTTTACTAGCCATAGTGCCAAGATGCTGATGCATATTACTCAGGTGCTATATTACTGACATGCAGGCCTTGTTAAATGTTTGCTCATTATACCATGGTATTAAGATTCAACTCTATTCGCTTGTATGATGTAATGATCTCAAACTGGTCAGGTTAATATTGTGAAAGCAAATTGATTTCAAAGACTCTAAGTATATAGAGCTGAATATTTATTTATTGACTTTGTTTTTGCTTTACTATTATTTATCTATACTGAAAGCTTGGTTAAGTTGACAGCTGTAGAACAGGTGCAGGGCTGACAACCTTAGCCAGGAAAAATGTTGTGGGAACACAAGGTAAAACCAGCACCCCTAGGTAATGGACAAAGGCTTGGGTAAGATAATAAGATAAAAGACTGTACAGCAAATCTTTTGTTTCCCCCCAAACACTCATCTAATGAATGACATTTACACTGGAATTCTGAGGGACTCTCAAGGCTCTCATAAGATTTATGTGGCACCTGCTGAGAAAAGATATATCTTCTTACAGGATATGAAAGGATATATTTTCAGGAAAACAAACAAAAGAATTTTTTCCAGGTTCAGGGACAAAAAAACACGGGGAAATGGAAGAAGACATTCTTAGATGCAAATTGCTTGAACACACTTATGGAAATGTAGAAAAATAACATTTGTTTTGTATTTATGTCTTTTTTTTTTTATCCCAAACAAAAAGTATATTAAGCTTTCTATTTACAAAAATGCACATTTATGAATAACTGCATAAGAACAGAATGTTACATATTTGATTTATGGTATAAAAGCAGACTCCATACTTTACAGGTAATGTAAAGGTATAAAGGAGGATTGAGGCATTCTAAATGTCTTGTGTAAACAGTGAAGAACTGCAGGCATAGGGTTCTTTCTGATCTTCCTCCTCCTCTTCCAGAAGTTTCTCCAAAGCTAATGTGCCCTCTGAGGATGGAGCAGGTTCCTCCTGCTGAGGTTCTGGTTCAGACACAGGCACAGGCATCGGCAGAAGCTGCGGAGCCACATTCTGTGGGCAGGGGGACAAGGGTGGGGCCCATGGAATGTATGCCAGTGAGCCATCTTGGACATCTATTTGGGACAGGCCTGAGCTGGAGGAGCTTATGGTCTGGAGTAGATATAGGGATAAGAGACAAGAGGAGGTGGAGGCAATGACTGAGTTAACACTTGTCAATCATTTCAAGTGGAAAGTACATTGACAGGTTATATCTTACCCCGAGGTTGGTAAAGAGAGGGGTGTGGGCCAGGGTAAGAACAGAAGACGGGCCCACCACTGCATAGCTGGGACACACCGACTGAACATACATGTCACTTGAAATGGAGGGGAGGCTAGAGAGACTCTGCTCATGTTGGAAATACTCAGGATGAGCCCAGTGACCCAAAGGCTGAAAAGCTGCTGAGCTGCTTGGCTGAGCAACCCAACCAGGACACAGTGCACCAACATCTACAGCTGATTCAATTGGAGCACTTTGGTTACTTCCCGGGAAACCAGAAGACCCTTTAGAAAATAATATTTGTTTGAGAAAACTTTAGCCTTGCAGTAAATGAAACAAGCTTGTTGTAATAATACTCACCAACATGTGTATATGATGAAAAACTATTGTTGGGAATCACCACCTGTTGAAGATTGCATGAAGTGTTTTAAAAAATGCCCTATAATGTGTATCATAAAATAATCTAATATACAGTCCATCTGAAACAAATAAAATCTGAG
The DNA here is from genome assembly GCA_024362625.1 of Silurus asotus. Lineage (NCBI taxonomy): Eukaryota > Metazoa > Chordata > Actinopteri > Siluriformes > Siluridae > Silurus > Silurus asotus. Next base: position 263,056 of record MU551642.1, read on the forward strand.
TATCTAGTAAAAACAAAGTAAAAGGAACCAGAGCTAGACATTGTTCACATTCTTTGTGTGTAAACAAGATAGACTTTGTTGAAATCTAAATATAAATGTATACGTGAAGACGTCCAGGAGAGGGTGGGAGTAATCCACTGCAGAATAGCAATGAGTGACACTCTTTTATACGAATCTGATATGATTGTGTATATTTATGTTTTCAAGAGTTGTCAGGTATAATTATGAAGTTGGCAGGCAAGACACTTGGCAAGGTTGCATGCTGATTTGCATAGGCCTATTGCCCTGTGGCAGTATGGGGGAATGGTTTAACTGTCATGGAAAAACACCTGGATTATATAAGGACAAAATCCCCCTTTACAGCCTGCATGCACTTAACAGATGAAACTAATGTCCAGCTGATTCTTAGCAGTGCATGACTTGAGTTAGATCAAAATGAATGCTTGTCCATGCTACATGTATTTCACTAAACATAAAACATTCTGGACACCAAACAAACCTGTTTACTTGTTAATCTAAACTTGATAGAATCTCTAGATTAGATTGTTTTGCCGCAGGTAATCTTTTTTTATCATTTTTCATCTTATATGTATATATGTACATGTATGCACAAATGTGTGTGTGTGTAATCTTTTTTTATCATTTTTCATCTTATATGTATATATGTACATGTATGCACAAATGTGTGTGTGTGTGTGTGTGTGTGTGTGTGTGTGTGTGTGTGTGTGTGTTTGGGGCTTTTTTTCTTACTGCAGTTGGGGGCAATGTTTTGGCTGAATTTCCTCTCTTTCGACGTAGCAACTCTTTCACAGGGTCTTTGACTCTCACACCCTGGTATGGTTTAGATGCCGCCTGCTCTGACAGTGCTATGAACAGATACACAGATCGGGTTGTGTATTAAAGAAGGAATGAGTCAATTGAGAAAATTGTAAGAGCACTAATTAAAAAGACATCAGTTGTTTATCTATTCACAACAGACATAATTGGTTACAAACCCTGACAAACATCCCCCTATGTTTAAAATTTTTTTTTCTCAAGTAGGTTAACAAGATTTCAAGTACAATCACTTTATGAGTCATTGTGTGTAGAACACTATATCCTATTGTGGTTAAACCTGGACTCTCCCGCCCTTAGAAAGAATCTTGATTGGTCAACATTTACTTTTGTGAGCAATCTTTTTTTTTTTATCAAATAAAGGAATAGATTTCCAGGATTTCCACATCGGCCTGCTGATGAATCAAATGTTTCATGCTTTTCTGCACACAGAGTGTATTGCATGCACACATGACCACATGCAGGCTTACCACCATTACCAATTTACAAATTTACCAGCACAGACAAATGGATGTTACCTTGGTCAGTGTTAAATGAACTTTGTACTTGCTCTCAGTATCTAGCAGGTATTCTCTTGGCATAATTGATTGTAACGCAATGAAGTGAGCAGGAAAAACATTCTAATGTGCACTCATTGCCCTCTTGTAACTTAGTTACTGGGATTTTCCTGTCTTATATACCTATGATTTGTGCAGGTAGTATAGATTTTTAAATTACTAAAGTATTCATAGAATTATTGAAGAACAGGCTTAGAGATTGATTGTTTATTTGATTGTTTAGTATTTAGTTCACATTTTTAATGTCAGTAAACATCAGTACATTTTATTAATCATTGAAGTTCAGCTGTGTAATGTTTTCACTACTATTGCTGAGTCTGCAATTAAATAAATGCCTGCATATCTTTTCCTGCATACATTACATAAACATCCATTAACATTATTATTTCATTCATGAGCCATAGAAATAGTACACAGAAACCTGACACATTCAGTAAAACAAAGAAAATTGATTACTGTGGACACTCCAGTCTGGTAGAATGAGTAGACTCGATTACTGCTCGGAAGGTTAGGGGTATAAGCCCCAGCATGGCCAAGCTGCCCTTAGGCTCTTAGGCTCTTAAACAAGGCCCTTAACCCTATTTTCTCCAGGGGCACTGTATGTCTGACTCCTGCTTCCTAACATCAATATGCAAAGTAAAAATTTCACCGTGCCGTAATGTACATGTGTTAGGTAAAAGCCTCTTTCTTTAACAGACGTTGTAACCTCTAAAATGATTTCTATTTATTTAACCTGCAAATATTTCAATCAAATCCAAGTTTCAATACAGAAAATCACATATACTTCTCTTTCATGTTACCTATCCAATAATATTCTGATGAACTCAGTGTCGAAATATTGCCATATTTATCATATTACAATATTCTACAATTAATAACAGCAGTGAATTATTAGAAGTTAAATATGTGTGAGTTTCTACTGTAAGTGCTTTTATATGTACTTACAGTTCTCTTAATTAGCGGACAATTTGAATATCTCAACATTTTTTTTCTACTTCAGAATAATGGGTTTATTTATTATGCCTTATCAAGCATAAAGCAAGTAATCAGAATGAGATGTGAACTTACAGTTGCACTTTACAACCCTTGTAAGAGCAAGAAGACATTGGGCAAATTGCAAACGTGACAGAATTTCAGAGACTCAAAAAGAGGAAGCTATGCAGCTGTGCACCCATCTTTTTTTGGCAGGAGGGCGGTAATTGTGATGTTTTGCATATCAAGATTAAGCCATACATGTCCACAAGCCCAACATATTGAGAGGCTGCTATAATTTTCACAATATAAAAAAATAAATGTATACAATTAAATATAGGTAAATATACATTAAATATACATTAAATAAGTGACAATATAAAATAGTATTGTTTTCCAGGTTAAGTGACTGCCGGCTCTCTAATATATTTAGTGTATTATTTATCATTCAATTATTCTTGTTGAAAAGATTCCATTCTAACATTAAATTGACAAAGATAAAATAGCTAATATTCATCCTCAATTCTTATTACTATTACATCACCTTCAGAATTTCAGCATGATGATACATTTCAAATAAGGTCATGTGATATTGGTGTACATGTGTGATAAAGTTATATGGAAATATGATTTTTTCATCCAAATGAATCGAATAAATGAATTACTGGAATTTCTATATTCAAGACACCATGCAAGGGTTGCATGGATTTGAGTTGAGTCTAATTCAATCGAAATGAACTTCAAAAAAGTAGAAATATACATGAATTAATTCAATTATAATATAAATTAATCACATTAGCTTATAAATTGATTAATATACATTGTATTGAAAACAATTCGATGTGTGTAATTAGGCATTTTGAAAATAGACTGCAGGTATATTTCGGAAATTGGCATGAAAATGCATATTGAAAAATCATACTTACATTTTCCCATGTGCATAATCGGATATAAGTTAAACTAATATATTTTGTATCATTTAGAAGACCACAGACAAACTAATTCGTCTCAGAAGTGTACACTGATCGCCTGAGTGAGCTGCTTTATAAAAGCAACAGCAATGCAGTTTCAAGTGATGTCACCACAATGCAGATCACGAGTTTCCCATTTAATTTAAATGTTACTTCTTGCTTTAGAATTGGGCTAGAGTATTAATATAGTGTTTTACTTTTACAAACACATTGGCTATTGTTATTTTCTATAACTACCTCTTAATATATTGGAATTAGGATAGGATTAAAAGCAGCTCACAGTCACTTTGATTTCATATTATACTATATACTGTAAATTTTCAGGCCACATCTTTAAACTGTGAAAAAATAATGATTTGGAGGCATAATTTCTTGTTTTAAAATTACATTTATTCTGGTAAACTGCACTTATCTACAAGTTTGTCCTTAAGGGACAATAAGTTGTTCAAATCTGGTGCCTAAATGATGTTTGTGAGAGTTTCGAGCCCAGCTGAAACCTCACAAGTCGATTTATCAGTGCTGAAAAGGAAGCACCTGCTTAGATTTTTGAGGTTCACTGACCATACAAGCTCTTAAATGTGCAAAGCATTCTTTCTCAGATCTACTCTCTGTGTTAATTTAGCATCAAGCTTTCAGCATGTACAACATAGAAGAGTAGAATGGTTTGAGCAATGCAATTGTAGCAGCTGTAGCAGATAATTTATTGCCTATTGCCTTAAGTCCATTACATTCATAAATTAAATCAGAATCGAATCAGAAAACTAATATTTCATACTAATTGATGCCAGTAATTTGTATGATAGGAGACTAACAGCTAGTTTGACTGACACTACCTTTCATCAGTTGTAAATTCAGTTGTAATATAAAAAGTAGTAGAAATTCAACACTTACTGTAGTTTATCAGGGTGTGAATGTACACTTTCCCCCCACACACTCAAATGAAATTCACCACAGCACTTAACAGCTGATGGATTTAAAAATTGCCTAATGCAAAGTATAGTGGTGGCCCAATGCAAAGAAGCAATTTCCATAGGCCTCAGTGGCTATTAGACAAAGCAATAAAGTATATAGTAATATAGTAGAATATATATATATATATATAACCGACTAGTATGTAGTAACTGTATGTTCTGCTTCTCTTTGGTCTGTGGTGAGTTGCCAGATAGCAGACACCTTGTTTTTACAAGGGTCAAGCAATGATAGATAATGCTTAGCCTCCTGACCTCCTCAGGTATTGCATGTCATTTTGAAATGATTTCTTTCATGCTGATTGATGACTCTCCCTAAGGAAAAACGATGCACAGACAAGTGTTCCTTTCACCATCAAGCTAGAAGAAGTTTTAAAGATTCTTGCTTGCAGGCTCAATTGATTTAACATCGTCAACTGGTGTATCAGGTCACCAATCAGCAGAGGGGAGAGGAAAATGAAAGCATCTTATCTACTGTGATCTTCTTCACCTGAAGCACTGCTTGAGGAACAGGGAGGAGGCAGGCCTGAGAGGTCGCCATAGCAAGCACTTGCATGTAACTGACCCACACCAAATGCGTTGCCATTGAAATTTCTTTAAAAATGTATGGACTGAGTTGAAAATGTTTGACATTGATAAGTAGATGAAGATGTAGCTTGCAGGTAAAAATTGATTGTTTTTTTTTGTTTTGTTTTTTGTTAAATAAAACTTTAAATGGTTCAAATGGCTGATTGTAACATAAGGCATTAGCGCTTAAAGTAAAGCGGTATTTTTCCAGAAAATATAAATATTATTATATACAGTGTATGTGTTTAGACAGGAATATTTTTTTTGTTATATAATATATACTGGCCACAGATTTTTGTTGACTGGGGGCAACATTAATAATGGCATAAACACACTTGACCCTTAGAAACACACTTGACTTATGCAATAGGCTGCTAATTAGTGAATTATCCAGTTGTCCAGCATACAGTCTTATCCAGCAAATACTCATTCTGAGCAGTTTCCCATTTAAACCAGGGTTAAAATTTCTCAGCAAAATATCAATTATATCCGAAAACTACAGAAAGCCCTGAAAAAGGCCTTAAAAACCTCAGCTTTTAAGATTTTTATTTTAATTTTTTCATCTGAAAAACTTTTTGTCCTCTTATGTTTGCAATATACCTTGTTATATAAAAGGTCCTGTATATCAAAGACACACATATATATAAATGAATAAATTAGAATTTTAAATATTTGCTATAAGACAAATGGCAGCATTGGTGGAGTATTTTGGAAAGTATTATAATAGCTCCTCCCCCAGAGCATGCATTGTTACAGTTTCCATTTTTGAGCACAATAAAAAAAAAAAAACTATATCTAAAAGAAACGGGGCAAAACGTTAATGATTGCACACCGTGTAGAAAGACACGAAAATCAAGATAACTGAACAAGGACTTCCGTCAAATTTTGTAAATTGGTCATCAATCAAAATAGGTAATTAGCAATGCAGCATTGCTTTGAGTTTTAAATTGAAATATAAATGGTATAACTGATACTGTATAAATGTTGGGGTCCGACCTGCTATTATTGTAAAAATGGAGCTGTAACTAGAATTCTTTGGCCTATAAAAGCTCTTAAAATACAAACTGTACTCACAGTGTAACACTTTAAACAATGAACACACTGACAGAAAAATCAGATTTAGATATAGACATGTGGATAAAGAATAATGCTATTCTTCCGGTTTGTGGACACCAGACCACCACACTAGGTTCCCTGGTGGTCTAGTGGTTAAGATGCAGCGCTCTCACCGCTGTGACCCAGGTTCGATCCCTGATCAGGGAACCATCCCCAGCCCCTCTCAGTGCCGGTCCCAAGCCCAGATAAATTGGGAAGGGTTGCGTTAGGAGGGGCATCCAGCGTAAAACATGTGCTAAATCAAACGTTTGGAGGATCTGCTGCTGTGATTTTTTTTTAACATTCAGTTTTGAACATGCATAACATAGGTTGACATCAGACATTAGAAATCCTAGTGCATGATTGGCTTTCAAAAATGCAAAAATTGTCCACTGGGCTTTGTATTTGCTCCAAGTTCAGGGCTTTGTATAACTTAACTTATGTCTTCATGGCGTTTGCTTGTGCACAGAAGCATTCTCAATATGGAACAGGTGAAAGGAAAACAATAATGCTTTAGCATATAAAGACTTCTAAATTCTTAATTTGTGCCACTATTTTCGAGGAAGGGCTCACATGTGAGTGAGAGTGGTCAGGTGTCCAACAACTTTTGTTAATATAGTGTATAAACATAAAATCTATAAAAAAGTTTGTCTTTTTTAAGTTTTAAGTTTCTTATGTTAAACTAGCCTAATGAAATGAGTCCTGTTTCACTGTCCTACTGTGTTCAATAAAAAAAAACACTATCTGAAACTCAAGATATCTGACATATTAGTACATGTCCTTGACACTAGGGCGTACCCATTCACACATTCACATTTGAACAAACAAGCATTGGGACTTCCCATGTCAGCATTCAGCCAACACTGTTACAAGCAGCGGCAAGTTTCCTTCCATTGAACTTGCCTCTACTGAGTGCTCATGTACTGAGAAAAGCCTGTATCAGATTTATTGGTTTATGAGTTATTTGGTTTATAACCATAGCCTGCAAATAGATCATTATCAATGTGTTTTATATACACTTTTATTTATAGATTAAATTCATTCATTTTATGTTGTTTTTTTCCACAACATGCATAACATGATTTGCCTTTGACTTGTAGCATTGTAGGTAAATGTTTTTTTTTGTTCAGCTAAACTGCAACTTGTATGCACTGACATCTCGGAACACTAGAGCAGGCCCTGGCCTGCCCAACAAACAAAACTTCCATATAATTGCTCTCCCAATGTCAGCTCAATACAAAATAAGTAAACCAATGGATATAAAGGAAGGCAATTACATTATTGTAATTGTAAAACATCACAACAATCATCCAAAAGAGGGGTGAATTATTGGAACTATAATGAATTGGCATTTGGTGTCTGAGATGAGGATGGGTTTCCTTTTGTGTCTGGTTCCTCTAAAGGTTTCTTCCTCACAACATATCAGGGGGCTTTTCCAAGCCTCAGTCGCCACTGGCATGCTCATACTCAGTGATACATATCTTGGGACTAATTCATGATTTTTAGATTATTGTGCACTGTTGAACTGAATTTGAATTGAATTTAAGGCAGCATACATTAATTTAAACTCTATATAGGAATGAAGGCGTATATCTACCAAAACCCATAATTATTCACCTGTAATGATTATAACATTGAATGAATGTCCATTACAGCAACAAAACAGGTCTGACAAACAGCTTTCATCCGATTAATATATTTAGGTCATCTTCAAACCTACATTTCACTATAGTTTGTAATAAACGCTGAGGTAGTTTCCTCTTACTGGCATGTGTCAGGGACTACTATCTTTAACTCCATCATCCTTTTGGTTGAATTAACATCCCACATAATCTTCAGCAGTAAAGATAATTATCTAACATGTTCTGTCCACAAAGTAACATAATGGTTGCAGTAATGTTTATTTACTGGCTACAGTAAATGTGATTTGTTTGGCCATTTATTTCTGACAATACAGAGTTGAGGCACATGTTCTAAAGAAAATGAATGTGTCAAAGGTGTGGCATTCCCATATTATAGATGAATGCAAATGAATGCCAACCAGAGTGATTTCAGTGTAAACCTCAACAGAGCTCTTTGGCCCCTTCTTTTAAAATAAACCACACCTTAAACTGGTATCTAACACTGTCTAATATGAATCGCTGAATTTGCACTTTACACTGTTTAAACTATAATTTGAACCAGATTCAACTGCAGCTGATTACACTCAACAGTACACAGCACTTGTAAATCTACTCTTTATAAACTACCTTTTTTAATGCTGTTGTGATAATTTTCTCAAATGACTTAAATAAATGTACTTAATAAAGTGCATAAACTTTTTAGACTTACGGAGTGTTCTGAAGGGGCATTTTTTTGGACTTGGAGTAAGACAGACTTCCTCTTTCTGCAGCTTAACAACGGTTGGTACAGTGCCAGGGATTTTTTTTTAAGTTTATCTAGGTTAAACAACAGCTTTGAATTAAAGCATGTGTCCCTTCCAATGTACTTTGGCATGGCACAATGACTTGGACCAGGTTTCTTCCATGGAAGCTACTACAGTACATACCTGTTTATGACTTTTTCAGTGAGGGAGCCTTCTGCAACTAACAGGCACCAAAAAATATTTGGGATGTAAAAGCTTTCTGTTTTGCAGAGCACAAACCTTATCAACACTAACTTCAACTGTAACCTTAATACATTTTTAGTTTTTCAATTAAACTTGTATTCTAAGATTTTTGTTTTATGAGGACCAGCCTCAATTTCTTATATATTGATAGAAAACCTGTATTAGTTAAAAACTGCTTGCACAATAATATTATATTGGTGTTTGATGTGACTGCTGAAGTGGCAGGATGAATTGTAAAGACTATAGAGATTTACTTTCTGCTCAGATTCAGTCAAATGCTGTAAAAAGGAGAAGGACGGCACTTCATAATGTAGGTGAATAATGACCTAAAACATAGAGCGAAAGCAACCCAAGAGCTTTTTAAGGCATGTAAATGTGCTTAAATAGCAGAATCAGTCACCTGGCCTCAACCAAACTGAGCTTGCATTTTCATTTCTTACTGAAAACCAAACTAAAGACAGAAAGACTAAGAAACAATCATCTAATAAATGGCTGCAGTAAAGACCCGGCAAAGTATCTCAAGGAAGAAAACTTTAAGGATGTTTAGGAAACTGCATTTTAGGTAATATTCCAAATCACTTATCCAGTGATTCTGATAATAATAATTTCCCTAGCTTGTGTGACTACTTAATATTATTTTCAGGATTTTCATTTTTTTTATATAATTAAAAATAATCCTTATATTTATAATTATGTTAGTTTAATTCATTTTGAGCCTATGGCAAAAATATATATAGAAGATTATGTACAATACTTAAAATTCGAGTTAATCCAATATTTTTTAAAATATTTTAATCAATGCTTAACATCTACACTTCAACATCTTGATTACTTTAGCGCAAATCCATTGTGTTGGTGTTCAATAAATATGTATGGACCCAACTGTATGTATAAAACATATATGTAATATATGTACAATATATACCATATTCATTAGTCTAACAGGATGCTCTGTTTTTAAGATACCTTAATGTCTCCATGTGCTTTAACACCATTACCCAACAATGTTCTCTTCCGCCTGTGTGGACATGTCTTGCTGTAGCAGGCAACGCTGCATGCTCTTTTGGGTTTTAAATCTGCCAAGTCATTTAATCAGTCAGGAATGCTTCATGCTGTCAGGGCAATACATTTTTTTCTGCTGGCATGCTAAATGATGAGCTTTCGAGAGACATTTGAACGATTTAGCTGTGTAGTAAGCTGTATAGTTAGTAAGTATGTATGTTTCTAAACTGATGACAGAGAGTAAAGCTAGTAAAAAAAAGTTTTTTAATAGAGCTTTCTAAGAGAGTAGCTTGCAATTATTGTTATGCATTTCTTTTTAAATCAATGATATCAATAAATTATTCTGAAGCATTTGGTACAAATGGGTACTATACAGGCAACTTTCACTGTTCACACAAGTTAACTTCTTTCCTGCACAATGGGTCACCTGTGTAATACAATGGGTTGGTTACTGGCAGCCACTTGAGATGATTGTGATCAGTATGGGCAGCATATCATTAACACCATCAGTCAAAGGAACGGTAACCGTGTTCTGTACACAAAACAACAGCCTCACAATCCACTTCTCATAGACAGACTCTGACTAATGAGGTCATACACAGGCGTGGATATAGACATGTTTATGTAGGTGAAAAGTAGGAAGAAGTGTAAGAAAATTATTTTACTAAGACAAATTGCTAAGGCCATGCCCTTTTTGCTTTTTTCTTGACTCTTAAATTATAAGTTACAAGGTGAAACTGCCCTTTGGTGCTATGTTTTGTGAACCCTTAGGGGATCAGGTCAGACATTTGTGTGAACTGTTATTACCTAACTAAGATTTTTTTTTATTTTTTATCAGGTGCACATGCATTCATTCATGCAGAAATACAGAAAATATGCACAAATTTCCCCAGAAGTGTACTGCTTTTTTTTTTTTTTTCCTGAAAAGCACTTAATGTTCCGCTGATTGTCCTGAGATTGTATCAGAGCAACACCACAGCACGCTAAAGCCATATTCTGACTGACTAGGTTCTAACCCTTGTGGCAGCTGCATGCATGGGCATGTCCCACCTATAACCATGAATCACAGGCCTCTAAAAACTACATGAGTATGTTCACTATGCAAGTTGTGTTTGTTTTCACAATAGCAAGTTATCAGTAATGTACCATAACAAAAATCTAAATAATTCGAAATTCTGGGGTAATCCTAAACCAGCAGCGACACAGGGTGTGTCCCCACTGCAGAATTACTATATGAGAAAATGTTTTAATGTTGTTTTCCCCCCAGACTCATCAAACCTGTTCAACCGTCTCGGCTTAAATTTGGGGGAAATCTTTATGCGATCTTAACTTTGAGCAAAAGTGAGTAAAATGAGAACAAATGTAACCGAGAAGTAATGCCTTGCGGACCTCCACAATTTTGAGTTGTGATATGGATGTTCACACATGTAAAACCCTAGTACAATGATTTTGCACTGAAATTTCAACACTTTGATTAAAAAATGCAATAGTTACTTCATATAAAATCAAACAACAGTAACAGCGAAAAGGATCGATTAAGAGGACCATTTGCCAAAAACTAGTTTTAAATCATTTTTGCAAGCTCAGGTTTAACTAACCCTGACAGTGTATTACTGCCATCTAGTGTTTCAGTGATAAAAGTGTACTTGCACTATACTTAGTAAAACGTTTTTCGACTTCTACCATTTAGGGGTCGCCCCAGCGGATCATCCGCATGTTTGATTTGGCACGTTTTTAAGCTGGATGTCCTTCCTAACACAACCCTCCCCATTTATTTATCCGGGCTTGGAACCGGCATTAAGAGTGGCTGGGTTTGGTTTCCTGACCGGGGATTGAACCCGAGCTGCAGTAATCTGCGTAAAACCTTAAAACCAGTGACGTAAAGTCAGTAACATTGTTTATTCCAATACAATAGGACATGTCAGTAGATGTCATGTGTCTTCAACATTGGTGTTTTGGATGCAGGACAAATAGGCATGGGTCAGGATCTGTACTGCTTTAACAAGGACCAAATTGTGAAGACTATTTGACTGGGTCAGATCATTTCAGAACAGCAGTGTGAGGTGTGAGATGTTCCCTGTATGCAGTGGTAAGCACCTACTGAAAGTGATCAATAGGAGGACAACCAGTGAACCAGCAACAGGTTTATAGGTGGGCAATGATGTAACCCATCTAAGACCCATAGATCCCACAGACCAGATAAATTTAGTACCATGGGTGGAACAATATATAATATAATATAATGTAATTGTGTTTAATATCTTAAATATTTAAACAATGGGTTCTCAAACCTTCTGGAGAAAATGACCATAAATTTACCATAATGAATTCTCGGCAGCCCTGAACCTCTAATAAAAAAAAAATTATATTTATAATTGTTACCTGTTACATTTGAACCATTAATTATGTCAGTAACATAAATAACACGTGACTATTCAATTCAATTTAATTTATTTTTATTTGTATAGCGCTTTTAACAATAAACATTGTCTCAAAGCAGCTTTACACAGAAAATGTGGTAATAAAAAGTGAATATGTTCTTGATAATTAAGTTTGCCCCTGATGAGGAAGCCGGTGGCGACTGTGGCAAGGAAAAACTCCCCGAGATAGCATAAGGAAGAAACCTTGAGAGGAACCAGTCTCAAGAGGGAACCCATCCTCATCTGGGTTGCACCGAATGTCCATTTATTGCAGATATACGATGTTAAGGGGTGCAGTGACGGTGATTAGAAGCGAACTGTAGTCATTAGTCAGTGTAGCAGACTGTTGACTAAAAATCTGATTCAACAGATTAGTTGGAAATTATGTTCATATTTAGAAAGATTTTCGAAAAGCCAAGATATGTGTTTAAAAGGAACTGAGGAACATAATTAGAAAAGAAGGATGTTGAGGCATGTTATAGGAAAATATATTTGAATGGTGTGGTCATATCTATGTACTTTTGTCAAAAGGTACAGGCTATTTGTTGGTACCTCAAATAGTGATAATTATAGCAGAGGGCAGAGCTTTTTCTTTTAGAAAGTCCCACTGTTGTGGAACAGCCTTTCATTTAGTAAATGGGACTCAGTGTTTAAGTGTTTTAAGTGCAGACAGCAAAGTATATAAATAAATACATCTAATCTAATAAATATATCTAATTTAATCTGAATAAATCTAAACTAAGGAGGGGTTAAACTGAAGAGCATGGATTGGTACTATAATTAATATGAACACTTTGCAACAATGTTTTAGTTCTAAAAAAAAATCTTCATCAGTAAACAGTAAAGAACTTCTGAATTATGGAACTATAATAAATAAACATTTTGTTTCACCCAGATGAGGATGAGTTCCTTTTGAAGTTTGCTCCTTTTAAAGTTATTTCCTCATACCATATCAGTATAAACATTTATTTTATTTTTTTTTCCATTTTTTTTATTCTATTGAATCTCATCCATACAGAAGAGAGAAAAAAAATCTAGCTCATAATTGCGGTGTTAAAACTGAAATTTACTAAATAGCATGTCAGACATCCCTTTTTTGTCAGGTTTCATCAATAATTTAATAATTAATACAAATGTAATAATTTTATATACAGTTTCATGAGCTGTAATTATACATATTTACTAATATAGGAAATCAAGACTGGTACTCAAAATAGAGATTCTATGCATTTGTAGGATCCATGAATTTTTTTTTTTAAACTTTAAACATTAACTGCATCAGATGGCCTGGCCTCCGCAATCACCTCCAGTTGAGATGGTTTGGGATGAATTGGACAGTAGGAGGAAAAAGCAGCCAACAAGCCCCCCAACACCTCTATACATGTTCTTTCATAGTTTAGATGTCTTTATTATGAATGTACGATGTTGAAAATAATAAAAAAATAAAGAAAAACCAGTGAAAGACAAGGCGTGAATGGTAATGGTCAAATACACCAACCAACCAATAAATCAAAAATGACATAATAGAGTAGTATGAGCTCTCATAAATTAAATACTAGTACTAATTTAGATTGCTAAAACAAGAGTAAATACATATTCATGTACACATATTCTTGTGAAAGCTCCCTTCAGGACATTCCACAGGTTGTCAATATGATGTACACCAGGGTCCATAAGTATTTGGACAATGACACAATTTTTAAAATGATTTTCTCTGTAGACCACTTACATTAAGCCAAGTTATTAATAATAATAATAATAATAATAATAATAATAATAATAACAAAAAAAAATTATGAATTAATAATAAAAATAAGTATAAGGAGATTTCCTTTTCATTCATAAAACTTACATTTATCTCTCTTCACATAGAGGCTATTCTGTATATATATATATATATGTTTTTTTTTTTTTTTTTTTTTTTTTTGTGTGTGTGTGTGTGTGTGTGTGTGTGTGTGTGTGTGTGATGTTGATGGTGTTTTCACACAGTGGTGGTCTGGTGGTTAAGATGCGGTTAGGAAGCTCTCATCGCTGCGGCCCGAGTTCGATCCCTGGTCAGGGAACCAACCCCAGCCATTAGGGTTGCACAAGCCAGTGCACTCTTAGTGCCGGTCCCTAAGGGTTAGGAAGGGCATCCAGTGTAAAAACATGTGCCAAATTGAACAAGAGTCTAATAAATACAGACGATCTGCTGCGGTGACCCCTAATGGGAGAAGTTGAAAGCAAGTTTAGTTACAGCTCTCAGAATTGATGTTGAAGGCCATTTTTTATCCATTGCCATCCCTAATGCACACAATTTTATAAGTATGCACAGGTTTAGCTTTATGAATATCTTGCCGTTTTTTTCAGTCAAGTCAAGAAGTTTTTATTGTAATTTCAACCATATACTGTATTTCGCTGATGCTGTACACAGTAAAATGATACAGAATACCAGTGTTGTGCTCGTTACTAAAAAATAGTTACTAGTTACAGTTACTCGTTACTTCATTCAATTACTTTGTTGATTACTTACACCAAAAACTAATGCGTTACTGTTCAAAGTAACTTTTTAGTTACTTTTTAAAAGAACGTTCTTTAATGTTTCCATTAATTTTATGCGTTATGGTGTATACAAACACAAAACTATTTATATGTTTGTCCAGGTGATTAGCCTCATATTAGAATTCTGACTTTTGAATGTCTGGACTTTCTTTTGTCTCTATCACTTTCTCTTTTCTACCACTAGATGTCGCCATTGTGTCCCTCTGGCTCTTATTTGTTACCAGTGTAAATAAGTTCCCCTTTATTGTAAGCTCTTTGCTTGGTCTTTGTTTTGTACAGCCCATTGGTGCAATCATTAATTAGGCGACTGTAAATGTGACACTGAATTTGAAATGTGGGTATTGTAGTTGTTAATGTTTGTAGGCAGAGGTGTACTATGGAAATTAAGTTTGGTGCAGATTCAGGCATGAACATAAAAGTACCAAAAATACATTGGACACCAGGCAAAATATTTCTGTACCAATGAGTGTTAAAAAGTCTGGAATTTTTTTTTCCTGTTTACAACACTTTTGAAAATACATGGTACAGGATTATTAAGTATTTTTAAATAATTAATAAAATTAGGCAAATGTCTGGCATGCCCTAGAGAAAAAAAAAAAAAAAAAACTGTACTTTTTTTGTAGAGCATTTAACATAGTCAGTAAATGTCTTCATCCAGTTAGTTGTGAATCATAAAACTTAAAACCGGTTGAAACATTTCTGTCCAGAATATTTCATATACTTCTCCATCAACCCTGGAGAATTTGTGTAAAACAAACCACAACCGAATACAGAAATATAAGGTGACCCTATGAAAAGATTCAAACACAGTGTGTTTTCATGACATTAACAGTCAGATTTCAACACACCATTTTAATTGCTTCTTTGTGAGTGTAGGCAGGTAAGTTTTGCTTAGAGAAATAAAATCTCATATTTACCGATCATTTAGTTTATTGTTCATTTGGTCAGGAATTCAAGTCCCAACTTGCAGGCTGTTTACCCTTTACACTCTAGGATTACCGGATCATAGCTGACTCTGCATTCTGATAACAATTTCTTAACAAACTGTGATATACAAATAGAACAACAGTGAACAACTTCAGGTTGTTGTAATGTATATGTGGCAAAGCCTTTCATACTGTGCATTTCAATGCTTCAGAATATTAAGATAAATAAAGGTACATACATGAACAGTTCTGCATGTGAGCACTTATCACTGAACAGTACAACAATGATGTAACTGTAATGAATGGACATTCGGTGCCACTGAGATTAGGATGGGTTCCTCTTGAGTCTGGATCCTCTCAAGGTTTCTTCCCAATGCCATCTCAGGGAGGTTTATTTTGTCACATTTACCACTGGCTCACTTTTTAGGAATTACCATAAAATTATAAGGAACAAGCTAATAATTGTTTAACTTCATGGTAATGATGTGAACAGTGTTTTTTGTCTATTCTGTAGTCAAACTTTATTTAAATGTGGTGTTTTAATTAACAAAAAACAAAAATCCCAGAAATATTGTTTGTGTTAAGATGAGTTTGTGTGTAGTTTTAAAGCTTTTGTGTGCTTCATTTAGCTTTTTTTATTATTGTTATTTTCCTTGTAAGCAGGATGAATAGTAAGAGCTGTGTGAGAATAATATTATTTTTTTTGCCAGAATAAAGTGCTTGTTCCTGTAAGACTATGGAGCATAAAAAGACATCAAAAATTGATTCGTCTGAGTGTTGATATCGTAAGTCTGACCATTTTTTGGGCTTTTTATTCACGTTTCTACAATTGGGTTGAATTTGGAAATAATCAGCTTTTCGCACGTCTAAATAAAAAGCTTACTCTGTTCTCAACTTTTCACCAGTAACTCTGATATTTTCTGTTAAAAACATTACCATTTACACTATATGGACAAAGGTATTGGGATACCTGACATTTCCAGCCATATGGGGTTTTGTCCCAAACTGTTACCACAAAAAAGGCAGACAATTTGACAGGATTATAATCTGTACATGATTTTTCCAGATATTTATAATTATGTAATTACTGGACTAAGTCATATATTTATATGTACAGTACAGTATAAATATGTGTAATATGTGTACTATATTTCTACGAGTATAGCTGGTATTACAAGCATTTTATTTTCTAAGTCAATTAGCATTTTTAAAATCACAAGATGTGTTGCTGGTAAATTATGTTAATCCACCACTAGATGTCATGATATGACTGGTTTTAGCCGTCTTACTTATCTCTGACATGAAATCATGCAAACATGAAAGATTTATTATTCTATTCCATAGCAAGGGTCTGCAAAAATTATGTCAAATACACATTTGTACAATGGTCAGTGTGAAAATCATACATCTATATCGAAAGAGAGAAAATCAAGCAATATTTTTAACATAAAAAAACTAAATCATACACTGCAAATCAAAGCCTCACATTGTTTTACAGGATCACAACTGAAAATTATTATTATCCTGTTGAATTTAGCTTCAGGTCAGTTCAGGTTTGCATTACTGTATATGGCTAAAATGCCCAAACTTGGGCTTGCAGGCTAAAGTTGGCCATTGGTGACCTTTGATTTGGTGTTTCATGCCATTTATAAAAAGACGGGGGAAAAGGGAGGGGGGGAGGGGGGGGGTTTAATTGAGACAGACCTTCAATTCTGATTTTGCATACCATTTGGAGTTTTTTTGGGGGAAAAAACCATGAGGGCAACCATGGCAAGCTGAACTTAAATATTATACAGTTTGGTATAATGCAAAATTTACTTTATACCCACATTCCTCAATCAAGTTTGATGCTTTGGGCACCTCTGGTTTAGAGACAGGGTTCATTTCATCAGCTTTTGTCACATCTTTTTAAATTTCTCCTTTATTGGCAAAAAAAAAAAAACACCAAACAAATTGTAAAGTGGATTTATCTACGTAGATGGTAAAAACATATTTTTATATGATTTGCCAGATGCAGTTCCTTACTGTGTTTTTTCTTTATTTGTATTATTTATTATACATTAATACTTAAGACATCCAAACTATGAACTATGAAACTATGAA
The DNA here is from genome assembly GCA_024362625.1 of Silurus asotus. Taxonomy (NCBI): domain Eukaryota; kingdom Metazoa; phylum Chordata; class Actinopteri; order Siluriformes; family Siluridae; genus Silurus; species Silurus asotus. The sequence continues at coordinate 280,620 of MU551642.1, forward strand.
ACACAGGGAACTATGTAGTGAACATAGTAAAAGTGTTAAACAACTGAGAATATGTAATACATTTTAGATTGTCCAAAGTAGCTACATTTAGATTTGATGCTTATGACATTTTCTCATCAGATTTAGTAGGTAGTGACCTGGAATGGTTTTCATTTCACAGGTGTGCCTTGGCAAGAGTTCATTTGTGGCAATTTTTGCAGTGCTTTAGACCATCAGTTGCCTTGTGCAGAGGAAAGGGTCAGGCAAAAGCCAACATTGGGTCTCACTCTGAAACAATAATTAAGTAAAGAGAACAGAATTTCAATGAATTTCAAAAAGAAATGAAGGTCAGTCAGTCAGAGAAATCTGAAGAACCTAATGTGTGGTTCCCACTGAGAAGCATAGAGGAGGTGTGATGGTGTGGGGTTGCTCTGCTGGTGACAATGTTGGTGGCTTAACCAGCATGGCTACTACAGCATTTTGCACCGACATGCCTTCCCAAGACTATCATTTGTTTTCCAACTAGACGATAACCGTAAACACACCTCTAGGTTATGTAGAAGCTATTGTTCCAGGAAGGAGTGTGATGGAGTGCTGCATCAGATGACCTTGCCACACAACCAGCCGATCCAAATCCAACTGAGATGGTTTGGTATAAGTTGTACTGGAGAGGCAAAGAAAATCAGCCAACAGAACGTAACACCTCCGGAAACCTCTTCAAGATTGTTGGTAAACCATTCCAGGTGACTACCTCATGAGGCTGACTATAAAATAATGCCCAGAATATGATAATCTGTCATCAAATCAGAAGGTGGCTACTTTAAAGCATTGAAAATAAACATATTCTGGGATATTTAACATGTTTTTGTTTACTACAAAGGTGGATATTTGTTCTGTCAGAATTCTAATGTCTTCAGTATGACTATAGAATGAAAACAATAAAAATAGAAAAGAAAACAATTGAAGAAGAACGTGTGTCTAAACTTCTGGTGGCCTACACTGCTAGTGTTTGCTCACATACTGAAGATCCACATGCATTGATCTTTGGTCTTTGTAGCAATGGGATTACTTATAAATACATGCAATATACCACTGCTCAAATTTTATTTATGGCTTTATATGAACTTATTATTTTACTATTTTTCTTACAAATTTCTGACAGGAAGTTTATGAATTTATTTGACCTACCACCCCAAAAGCTATGGCCACAAGCCTTTCCTGCCAGGAGACATGTTTGAATATGAAATAGACTTAAATTGATCATATTAGTTGAGGTAAAATCTACATATGAACTGACTGGACACTTTCAGTTAATTAGGTTTGTTTTTTATGTTTGTTTTATGTTTATTAGTGTTATTTTGCCTATCATGTGTTTATTTCTCAATCAGAGAACTGTCCGGACAAGACAGGTTGAAAACGCTGCAGGCTGTTCAACATTCTTTTAGCCTTATATTTCAGTCACACCTTCACGAGTCATCCCAGGCAGGTACCAGCCTTTTATACACACACACACACACACTCGCTCACACATACTGACACGCACAGAAACACGCATGGTAATGGTACTATAAACATGGCTTTTTTTTACGTTTTTGAACAAAACAACTTCTTACAAGGATTCTTGCTTTACCACTGGCTCAAAATATGACAGATTTTTTTTTTGTGTGCTGTAGAGGTAAGCTAAACATGGTGAGGAGTCGAGAGGGGAACACAGGAAGTAAAATGATACCAGTAAATTGTGAGGGAAACGAGAAAGAATATGGAGCTTGTTCATACAACCATTCACCACTTCCCGGAGACCTTGCATTTAACATGAATGAAACAAATTCACCGACATCAGCACTTACAGGACTGGATGAGGAAGTATGTAACCTTGCTGTAATTACTGAGCAGGAATCGTTTTCTCCAAAAGGTGGGTAAAAATACTCATTCCACAAGAACTTTCTAGATTTAACTGATACATTTACTTGTGCTTTCATGGTAATAATTATGTCCTATTTTTTTTGGCTGGTTAAATGTCAATAGAATGACAAGTTAGTACCTATTTCACATATCTTCACAACAAATGACACTGATATGATTGGATAGTTTCTGGTTACAAATGATTGCCATATAATTGTAAGAAACATCTTGTTCTTGTCCCGCTGACTTGTTCAGAATTATACTCATTAAGACATATTCTTTTAGGTAAACATGCTCTGAGAACCAAAGCAGATCGGACATACCTGGGAGTCAGAGTAAGAATGCCTGTAAAAGATATGCTCAGAGATATTCGCATAGCCAAAGGCATGGACCCAATAGAAATGCAGGTATTAATAACTTTTTAATTCTAACATATAATGTTGAGTAATGACATTTATCTAATTTTATATCTTTTGCTCCCTTGATCTCCAGATGAAAGAAAACAAAGGATCGAAAGGTTAGAATAAATTCACAGTGTGTACTGTTTATTCCACCTGAAGCATTTGTTTTAAATGTCAATATTCTTTTTAGGGGACAAAAAAAGAGTGAACATAAGTGGTGGTCGGAGGAATAGGCTGGTAGGTAAATGTCAAACAAGGAGTTTGGAAGACGAGTTTGCCATTATAGTCGAGGTGTTGGAAGAAGACCTTAAGACTAGTACCTCCATACAGCCAAGCAACCATCTTGACCTTGAAAACAAGTTCTGGGCTAAGACCATATCTCAGCAAGGGCTTCAAGATGCATCACCTCCAACTCCAATTTGCAATACAGCCACTAAAAAGTTCCCTTTGCCACCAGGAATCTATGGTTCTGCACATGGCCATGCTCATTCCCTCTTTACAGACACCAAGATCAAAACCAGCAGTGGCGAGTCAGATTACTATACACACAGAAGGCAGCATGAAATTACCTGCTCTCCAGGTGACAGCAAAGTGCAGGTCCCATCTCCAGACGAAAACTATTTTAGCTCCAAGATGGACCAGTGGGATTCCCCACACAAAATAGGAAATCCACCCAACTCATACTTGTTGCAGGAGCAGTGGAACAGTATGGAACACTTCTGGACCCAAATTGAAAGAGAGGAACATATATTGAACATTATTTCCAATCAAGAGCTTCTTATGCAAGATGAGAGGGGAAGAACGTAAGTTTTTTCAATCCTTAATCGCAATTTTGTGTTTGTATAACCAGCGCAAGCGCATGAGCTACTATTTTATGCCAATGAGTATGCTAAAGGCTATGACTGTTCCCCATCCTATCAGATTTTCTTGCTTGAAATCTTACAAGATCTGTAATTGAAATGAAGCATTTGTATTTATTCTGTATAACTAGACTTATGACTGAGATTATTGTTCGTCATTCTTGAACGCCTAAAACACTTCCAAATCCCAGTGAATAGCGTAGCAGATCTGGTTTATATTCCCTGAACAATTCCACTCATAAAGTGAACCAACAGGATATTCCTATTGACTCTTCCTTGGATATTGAGCTTTCATGAAACAAACTTTATTATTTTAGAATTCACTTTGCTATTAGTCTTTTAAAGGTGCAGAATTGAAATGTTTTCAAAATGACTGATCTTTCTTTTAGGATAAGTATTTATATTTAGCCGTGCAGTACCAGAATGTTTTCTCAATGTTTTCTCAATATATTGCCATTATTTGTATACATAATTTTCTCACAGACTCCTCCACCGAGCTGTTGATGAGGGCAAACGGTCTCTTGTGTATGTTTTTGCCAGACGGATGGCAGATCTTAACAAACTGGACAGCAAAGATGCAGAGGGAAGGGTAATGTTATGACACACAACATACACATTTAAAAATACTCTACTGAGACGCACAAACTTGCATGGGTTATACATCTACTGTATACCTGGCTAATTAGATTCTAATGTATGCATTGATAACCAGATTTATGATGATTTAATGATTACCACATACAAACAATGATCAGTCACAGCATTAAAACCACTGATGTGAGATATTATTTACAAGTCCATGATTCTCTCATCACATTGGTACTTGTCAATGGGTCAGATTTATTTTACCTTTTGAAGTTGATATTTTGGAAGCAGGAAAAATGGGCAATCTTATAAATGAGAGCAACTTTGACAAGGCCAAAACTGTGCTAGAAGACTGAGTCAGAGCATGGAGTGATGCTAGGTCTTGTTGGGTGTTCCTAGTGGGTAGTAATAGATACCAACCAGTAATGCTTTAAGGAAGGACACTGGTGATAGTGTCATACGAGCCCAAGAATAACTGATGCAAGTGGGTAGTGAAGGCTATCTGGTCTGATACAGAGCAGAAATTCCTTACAAGTTCTTAAAAATGTTATGCTTTATATGAAGGTTATACCAGAAATGTGTAAGAACACAGTGCATTGCAGCTGCATAATCACAGGCTGATCAGAGTGTCATGCTAAGACCATGGAGCAACAGCAGTAGCCTGGTCTGATGAATCATGTTTTCTTTGATATCATGTGAAAGGCCAGGTGCATATGCTCTACTTAACTGAAGAAGAGATGGCACCAAGATGCACTATAGAAAGAACGCAATGTGATGTGCTGGGAACTGTTCACTAGAAAACCTTGGGTCTGGAAATTCATATGACCCCGTAACACCTGTCAACTGTTGCATATCAAGTACACTCCTTATATTACCTAATGTTAGTGTTCTCTTATACCATAATGATGCTCCCTTTCACACTAAACAGCTTGTTCAAGAATGCTTTGAGAAACATGTCAAAGCGTTCAAGCTGTTTGGAGGCCACACCTTGCAACTTATATAGTATTTAATGGATTTTAAGTTAATGTCTTGGTCAAAGATTGCGGTCTTGTAGAGTCCATTTTGTGATAAGCCAGAGCTGTTTTGTCATTACAAGAGATTATATAGTGTGTTGTATTGAAGGGTAATGATTGTTCCTGTTTTTTTACTGGGATCAATAGATTTTTGACTGGAATGGGATTAATCTCTGATGATGTTGCATGCTATACACAGACATCCACTGTGATGTGTACAATGGCTAGTAGTTGGACACCAATGGATCTGTTGAGTGGCTTTTCACATTGTAATGAAGTTGGTCAGAATGCTCTCATGTATTCATTGATAGAAACTTGTTAAGATCTGATGAACTAAAATCTAAAAAACTAAAATTTATTCAGTCTTCTGGACTGAAAAAGAGAGTGGTGCAACTTAAAAAGATTAGGCAGGTGTTTTCAATGTTCTGGCTGATCGCTGTGGGTGTGTGTGTGTGTGGGTGTGTGTGTGTGTGTGTGTGCTATTTCTTATGTCATCATATTTGTCTTTGTAGACTTCTCTGCACTTAGCTGCGCAGAGGAATCATCACCTCATGTTTGCTGATTTAATTTCCCTTGGTGCAAACATCAATGAAAGGGATAAATATGGAAAAACATGCCTTCATCTCAGTGCAGAAAATGGATACATCCGAGTTTTAGAGGTAGACATGTTACAGTTGAAGTGTACAAGTATACTTCATCAACTCTGTGATGTTAACCAGAACAGATTCATTCAATAGCAGACTTTTCTCCAAACAGGTTCTAAAAAGCTGCATGAAAAATGGAGCTTACATAGATTTGGAAGCAAGAGATATTAATGGTATGTTCTAATGGTTTCCATTACACTAATTAACAACTATATTAAAAAAAATCCAAGAATATTTACCAAAGCACCACAGATAGTAGTTAACTGTCATTAGAGAGCTTTTATGATCTTGTTTCACCTATTTGGGGAAAGTATTTGTCGCACACACATTCAGTCTTGCTGCTCATGTTTGCAATGATTAACTTTGTTCTGATGCAATAATTGTATAGATGACCCATGTAATAGTAAATAAACAAAGTGTGTAGATTTAGAATTTGTTTGTTCAACATTTCGTAATGCTAAATTACGAAATGTACTCAACAGAACGTAATGCTAAATTGTTGCGCTTTTTTTTCTATTGTTATTACTATTATATATTACTATTAAGGATAAAAAAAAATAGTTATGATTAAGAATCAAATGAATGGTGTGTCTTTTTAGGGCTAAGTGCACTGCAGCTTGCATCAGTCGCTCTGAAGAACATAGTTGGTGATTTGGGGACAAGTGTGACAGTTGGCCAGGCCAGAGTGCATTCCCTCCATAAAGAGCAGATGATGGAAACCCTTAAATGCCTCCTGCAGATGGAATGCAGCATGCAGTGTCTGGTAAGACAAGATTAGATGGCAGTAGGCGAAGTGAGTCACACGTTTTGTGAATGTCACCAATTTGATCTTTCAGTTCATGCAAATTTCTCTTTTGACTAAACACTCACACTCATAAATTAAGTGCTTCTTATTATGGATCATGAAACCTATCCTTTTGTTTTATTCCTGAGAATTATGTAGAGATTTGGTCATTAACAGCCGGGGCAGAAGCTATAGAGTAAAGCCAGTAACGACAGTAAAGTCACATTGACACACTTGACACACCGTGTTCACTGAGTGACAATGACTTAACTTCTAGATTTGAAGAAAGTTGTTTATTTTGTGTGTTTGTTTGACCGTATTTTTTTTTAATCCTGTGCAGGTATGAAGAAATTTTGCAGCCTTGTGTGTATCCTGTTTGTCTGGTCAATTAGAAGCGGTTTGTCTAGTTGCACAACTACTTTTAGCAGGCGTGACGGGTGTCGATCACACAAAGCTTTGTTGTTTCCTGACGGTAAATGTTTTTGGGTGAATACAAGTTTTAACTTAGCACAGAAAAGCAGATATATTTTACCTTTTTAACGTGGTATTGTTAAAGCTATGTATTAAGCAACCAAAGAGAGTTATTGTGACTAGAGGTTCTTTGAGTCCTTTTAGTTCACTAATAACACATATGGTTGTGAGTCAGCTGGTTTCTATGAAACTTCCACTGTTTGTTATGTTGAAATAGCAAAACTGTTTTAAAAACTGATAAGTAGTGAACCATAAGCCACGTTGTTGTATTTTATTATTTTAGGGTTTCAATGTTTTTTGTTTCAATGTGCTTTTGGAGTAAAAACCGAAATAATCTCCTACAGAAATGCAGATACAGAAATTTAATGGTATCTAAATATTTGATCATAGATTTGAACATAGAATACACGTGTAAATCTTTTCTACAAGACTAAACCAATCATATTTAATCAGGTATTTAAAAAAAAAAAATACTAGATAAAGTTCATAGTGATTAGAAATGAGTCAGGAACTGATAGTTTTGTAATCTAATATGCAAATGGTAGCTTATTGAGCGCTACCTTAAAAAAAAAAAAAAAAAAAACCCAGCATTTAGATATTTTAATCTTTTTTTAGTTAGAAGCTTTATAAGTTAAAATCTTAAATAAGTTAGGTAACTGAGTTTTGTAATCTAATATATAGCAAGTGATGGCTTATCGAGCACTACTTTAGATAGTTAAAAGCTTTATTATTTTGAATTTTAATCAAATTAGATAACTTAGATAAGTTTTTTTGCTTAAATTAGTTTTAATTTTAAATAAGCTAATTGTAGAAAGTGTTGCATATACAGTAGGTATGTCAAAATTTGGTCAAAAATAGACCCATAGCCTGGACCTGAAACAAAGTAAACACGCACACGCACACCATCCATTTTGGTAATAAGACAATTAGGCAATTATCTAAGCAATGCAAAACAAAAACAATCAGATACAGGTGAAAAGCTTTCGTTGATAATTACATTAGACATCAAAATGCAGAAAAGCGTGACGACATTATTGTTGGTGCCAGGTGGGTGGATCTGCACATTTTCAGAAACTGCTGATCTCCTTGGATTTTTGCAGAACAGGATCTAGAGCTAACCAAAAATAGTGTGAAAAAGTAAAAAAAACATGAATGAGTGATAGCTATGTGGGTTGAAATGCCTTGTTGATAGAATGATAGGTTTGAGATATAAGCAGAACATCACATTGGATTCTATTACTGTCAAAAATGGGAATCTGAGTCTATCATGGGTACAGACTCAACCGAACCAGACAGTTTGTAAGAAAGGAAACACAGCGGATTTTCACCTGTCTAAGTGTTCATGATATCCTCAGATACTTATTCTTGGCTGAAAAGGTGTAAAACCTGATGTGGTTTTCTGCTACTGTAGTTCATTCACATGAAGGTTTATCTGTTGTGTGTTCCCGAGATGCTTTTCTGCTCATCACAGGTGTAATAAGTGCTTGTTTGACTTTACAACCAATTCAGTCATCAACTTGATATTTCGGCCTGCAGACTATCCGCTCAGTGCATGTTTTTTATAGTATTTTGTGTAAACTTTAGAGACTGTTGTGTGTGATAATCCCGAGAGATAAGCAGTTTATGAAATACTCAAACCAGCCTATCTGCTGACAACATGCATGTCACAGTTAAAAGTGCCATGCCACATAATGATGATTGATATTAACAATAACAGAAGATCATGGTCTGTATGATTTTTGCTGCTGCCACCTGCTTAGTTGATGACATATGTGAATAAATGAGCAGGTGCTCCTCTTAAAGCGAGCGATTAAAACGTAATCACATTCAGTAACTGCTTTATCCTGGACAGGATTGTTGTGAAAATAGAGCTGAATTTTGGATTTAACACTGGGTGCACACTTACTTTTGGAACTGTAGCAAATGAAACTAGTCTGTTTTGTGGTTTATTCGTAAAATAAATATTAGATATAAGGGTTATTGTGAAGTTATTAGTTATTAAATGGTATTAGGATTATATTAGGTTTTTTTTTTTACCTTTTAAAGAGGTTACACTTTCTGGTGGTAGTTCAAAATACATTTCATTTTTAGTGTTTCCCTTAAAGCACACGTTCCCAAGTTTTGTCATGGAGTAATTTTAGTGTTTTGTGTGGGTTTTTTTTTTTTTTTAATTCTAGTGTTTAAAGTTATTGTCAAATACTCAGCCATCACCAATTTAAAAGAGGTATTACTGTTTATTTCATGGTGTTTTTTTTTTTTTTTTGTATTTGATCTGAACTTATATGTTCAGTCTGGGTGATTTTAAAAGATTATAATACATATGTTTTTTGTTGTTGTTTGGAATGTGGTATTACTGTATTTCGTTGTCATATCCATACTTTACCTTTCACAATGTAATAAAATGTGACAGCATTTATAATTTTAACAACCTTGTTTTGCCTGAGTACATGATGGACAATTTACATTTAGCTAAATTGTCATTAATCCTATTACATTTAGATTCGTTCTTCTGTTTTTTCTCATTATTGTCACAACCTGTGGTCACTGACTTCATAAGAAGATTTTCATAGATTAGAAAGCGATTATATGCCACAGCTTCACACCACACTTACAGGAAAAACACAGAGACCTGGAGGCGATTACATGTAACTGAATGCACCTGCATTGACGCCAAACAAGTTTGGCTCCATTTTAAACGCCCAGGCTGGTACATATTGTGACTTTCTGTTTGGATATTTTTTCGGGCTGTGGTGTACGTCTTTGCACGCTATTTTTTTCTCTCAGTGCTTGTCAAGCACGTTTCTGGTTCAACAATAAATTGGAAGTGAAGGTTACAAAAAAAGGCTGTGTTCCAAACACAATATACTTTTGTAAAACATATTGCCCCGAGTAGTTGATTATAAATTTGGTAAAATGAAAACAGTTTATGTGAATAATGACTGTTTATATAATACAGGTTCCCACATTTTTTTTTTTCAGTTTCTCACAGGATATAACTCTTAAATAAACCAACACCGTTACAAAAATCAGTCTATTTTGGGGGTTGCTACTGCACAGCTCAGAACAAAAAAGAAAAACATCTCAGCCTTGTATCTGAACATATTTGTACTGTTTTTTTGTTGTTACTTTGTTGACTACTAACAAAAGCAAGGGTGTGCTCACAAAAGATTGAGACTGACTGCTGGCTAAATTGAATGCATAAGTTCAGATGCTGAAATAGTTATAATGTACATTAAATAATGAATTGTGTGGACACAACAATCACATCTATATTTAAGGCAAAGGTCAAGTGTACACAAGTGTTTTTAGTTAGCTGTGTCACCTGGAGAGTTCGCAAACCGTGTTCGAGAAGTCCGTTGCGGCTGCCTTGGAGTTCAATGACAGTCTGTACACATTCTTTAAGCTGCTGTTAGCTAGTCTGCATTAACAACATTCAGCTTTCAAACTAATGATGTCATCACTAAGTTTGAAAAGCTGTGCATTTTTTGTTTCTGTAACACTGAATCTAACCTTAAGGTCCTTTAGATTAAATCTTACAATATGAATGCTGTATTGTTTTTTTACTAATTTTTTTTTTACATTTGAAACTATTACCTGTGTTTTTTCTGCACATCTAACACTAAACTATAATTAATTAGTAAATATAATTGGTATGTGTATTATAGAATCAAATTATTGAAATTGATAGAACAAAGAAACAGAGTGAACACAAAGTTATTTCTTAGAATCAAAAGTGACTTTTTTTTTTTTACTTTTTTAAAAACACTTCTGTTCTTTTCTAGACAACAGAGCTTGTTTACGGATTTAATTTATGGTTGATCATAATAGATTCTAAGCACATCTGTAAATGTGTGTGGTCATCAAAAGAGGTTAACTAGTTACAAAAAGACAAAAGAAAAATTTTTTTGATCAGATTACGCTGAAATTTACTACAAACCTTCATGCTCCTCTTTTTTTTTTTTTTTTTTTGCAATACCTTCTTTATTTTTGCAATACTCTCATTCATATCAAACAAGGCAAACAAGGCCTGAAGTTTCTTAGATGTTCATCTGGGTTCTTTTGTGACTTCCCGGGTGAGTTGTCAATGCAATCTTGAAAAAAGTTTGGTAGGAAGATTCACTATTTTTTCAAGTTTTTTTTTCCTTTTAAATATAAAGTGATTTCACTGTGCTCTTGAGTCCCAGAGGCTTAGAAATGATTCTGTGACCAGTCTAGGCTGATATATTGTAATAATTCACATTTCTTATCTGTGCTGGAAATTTCTTTTGACCTACAGTAACTCACAAAAGTGAGTTCCCCCTTTAGATTTCAACAATTTTAGTAAATCTTTTCAAGGGACAATACTATAGGAATGAAACATGGATATAATTGAATGTGCAGATTGTATAGCAGTACAGATTTACTTTCCTCTTAAAATAACTCCATTACATACAGCCATTATCGTTTAAACAGCAGCCAACAAAAGTGAGTACACCCCTAAATGATATCAGCTGAACATCATTTAACAATGCAAAGCCGCATGTCCTATCATGTTCATCTTTTTTCTGCTTGACAGGACCAAACAAATGTGTGTATCTTGTATTAGAACAGTTAAATGTACTCCCTGTTGAGGAGCACCAAGAAAATTGTGTCTTGCCTACAGTCAAGCATGTTGATGGTAGCATCATGGTCTGGGGCTTCATGAGTGTTGCTGCTACTGGGGAGCTGCGGATCATTAAAGGAAACATGGATTCCGACATGTACTGTGACATTCTAAAGAGAAACATGATGCCCTCACTTTAGGAACTAGGCCAAACGGCAGGTTTCCAACATGACAACGACCCCAAACTCAAGCGAATGTTGGAGAAGCGCCATGTGTCATCCAGCAGCTCTGTGATGTCATTATGGAGGAGTGGAAGCGGATTCCAGCATCAACCTGTGAAGCTCTGGTGAAATCCATGCGCAGGAGTATTAATTCAGTGCTGATAACAATGGTGCTCACACACAATATTCACACTTTGGACACAGTTTTGACATGTTCACTCATAGACAACAGTGGCTGTATGTTGAGTTATTTTCAAAGACGTAGTAAATCTATACTGCTATACAAGCTGCACATTAATTACTCTAAAATATATCCAAGTTTCATTTCTATGATATTGTCCCTTGAGAAGATTTACGTAAATGGTTGCTGAAATGTGAGGGGTCAAGTCAAGTTTAATTCTATAGCGCTTTTTACAATGGACATTGTCTCAAAGCAGCTTCACGGAATTTAAGAGTTAAGGTGAGCAATGTGTGTTTATCCCTGATAAGCAAGCCATGGCTTTTGTGAGATACTGTATGTCTAATTCATATTGCTGAAAAGGTTTTATTTAACCGATGTTTAGATACAACACGCCTGGATGGGTTTAACTAATAATTAGTTAAAACTGTTTAATTGATTGACTGAGTAACTCTCAAGGGGAAATTATTTTTTCACTCTGGGCCAGGTAGTGTTTGTTAACTTTTTCCTTCAAATAAATTAAATGACTGTATTTTGTGTTAATTCAGGTTGTCTTTTTTCACATATCCAATTTTGAGTGCAAGGTTTCAAAGGAGATGTAGATGTTTTGTACAAAATAATTGAGGTTGTATCGGCTAACTGCTAATTTAATTGCCCTGTGGGATGTGGCTCTTTTGAATGACTTTATCAATTACCTTCTGATTCTTTTGAGCGTTTTAAAGTATACTTTTTATTCAGGATTGCCAGAAGGATACTATTTAGACATTCTCCGGATATCCCTGCAAAAGCTCGACTTAATAAAGCCAAGGGTAAATGTGGGCTACATAAAGATATGCCGAGGGAACAAACCTATTAGGTATTGATTGAAAAAAAAAATAACAATGAAGCACTGAACCACAATTTCATCTCGTTTGTCAGTATGTGCCTTCTTTATTATTTTTTTTTATAAATAGGTTTATTCAGATTGGTATCAGTGACTGGCCTAAAGGCACCTGTTGTTCAGTGGTTAAGGCTTTGGAGTCAGGAAAAAACACTCTTCCTGTATTTATGCTCACCTCATTTTTAAACCTGGGCAATATTCATAGAAAGCATGATTATATGTCACTTTGAATAAAAGAAAGGCAACAAGTCTACAATTGACTACATGAAGCCAGCGCAATATGGCGTAAATAATAGGTTGACATTTTTGCAAGCCTTTTCAGCAGCTCTGTTGTTTTCATGACTACAAGTGACTCACTGTAACTTTTGAGATATACATTTTGAACATTTTCGGTTAGTTTACCTCGTCTGACCGTTGCTCTCCAGAAGTCTTTTGTAAAAAAAAACTTTCTTTTAGTTTCTCCCGTTAGGGTTTGCCACAGCGGATCCTCCGCACATGTTTTTTTTACGCAGGATGCCCTTCCTAACGCAACCCTAGGGATCGAACCCGAGTCGCAGCAGTGAGAGCGCTGCATCTTAACCACTAGACCAGAAGTCTTTTGTAAAACCAATGCTAAATTTAAAATGTTACACAGTCACATGAAATATTTTGAAGCTAATTAATTTTGTTCCTTGAAAATACACAAACTTTCTTCTAGTTTCTTATTGAAAACTTATTTAGAATTGAATACTGTAATGCAGCGGTTTTCAACTGGTTCTGTGCCAGGGACCACCATTCTGACTAACAAGTAATCCGCGGCCCACTATTGTAAAAAGCGATCCGGTGCTAACTAGCAAACTTCACCTTAGTTAGAAACATTAGCTAACAGCTCCACTCCAAATTTCAATTCACCAAAACTATTAAGCGTCTGTTCAATGAAACCTGAATAATGTGTTTTCGAAACTCCGAGATGCTGGTCTATTTCGCACGCAAGATGTACGTATTTGACGCAAAACACAACTTTAGCAAAGCATAAGCCTGATAGCTGCAAAGCTAGCCTATCTTGTGTCAGTTTGAATATTTTAGATATTTTCATTTAATACAGTTTTCCCATTAATGTACAAATATTCTGGGAATGTTTGGAAAAATAAATTATGGAAAAAAAGTGATTTAAATAGTGAAATTATGTAGGCTGACACGGACCACATGCAATGCCGCCGTGGACCGCCAGGGGGCCACCTGTTGAAAACCCCTGCTGTAATGTGTATGCTGAGGTGTACCTTCATCTGTATACACTGAGACTGTGACAAATCATGACAAGCATGGGCCTCTAGTGGATAAATTATTTACTGCATCTGAAATAAAAAATACCTCAGTACTCGTCGAAAATTCGTTCCAAAACACGTGACGAGTTCTAAAACTGAGGACCAAACAAGTAGTTGATGTCATTTTTAATGACTTTAGGGCCCATGATTTATGCTTAAAGAGGACGCTATTACTGTGTATATATGAGGTCTCGTAAAGGGGGGCAGTGAGGCCCCCTGCCCTGCCAGCGGCCTTTAACTTGCCCATTTAAATTATTTACCTGTTTTTCTGCTATTGTTTAATATACAGTATTTGTTTGCATACAGCCAATGTTGCAATGAATCCTAAATTATTTATGGAAGGTTGAGAATGATTTGTATGATGTGAATTGAATTGAATTAGGAGACCCAAACCTGTTCCAGCATGACAGTGCCCCTGTGCACAAAGCCAACTCCATGAAGATGTGCCTATCATGGGTTAGAGTGGAAGATCTCCTGCTATACAGCTCTGATCTCAACCCTATTCAACACCTTTTGGATGAATGTTTTATGCTGATTGCACCCCAGGACTCATCAGTAACATGTCTTTATTAATACTCTTTAGTCTGAATGAGCAAAAATCTTCATAAGCAATCTGGCAGAACATCTTCCCAGAAGAGTGGTAGGAATTATAACAGCAAATTGGGACTGAATGTGGGATGTGATGTTTTTAATGCACACACCAATCTTGAAGAAATACTGTGGAATTTACAAAATCTATATTTGGTGGGACTACGTTTGTCCTTTTAATTCTTACGCTTGCCCACTGTATACTTGCACAATCAAACACAATCATTAACTGAAACAGAAACAGCTGTATGGAAGACAGATTCATGTCACAGTTTACAAACCATGGCAACACTGAGCACAGCAACAAGACACAATTTAGATCTACAGCATCAGCAAGGTCTCTCCGAGGCAAGATTTCAAAGCAGACTGGAGTTTCAAGATGTGCTGGTCAAGCTATTTGGAGAATGACTCCATGAACAAAAATGTAGGAACTGGAGTGCAGGAAATGGCAGCTTTGGACTGATGTGAAATAATTGGCTGTAGCAGGAGGCCTAAGAGCTGGAGAGTGGTTCAATAATGAGTTTTTTCAGCTAATAGTAAAGCATGATGGACGTCCCATAAATGTTCAGGGCTGCATTTCTGCAAATCGAGTTGGTGAGTTGGTCAAGATTAATGGTGTCCTCAATACTGAGAAATACAAGCAGATACTTCTCCTTCATGCAATACCATCAGGATGGTGTCTGATTGGCCCCAAATGTATTCTGCAGGAGGACAATGAACCAGAACATACAACCAATGTCATTAGAAACTATCTTCAGCATAGAGAAGAACAAGGAGGATGGTTTAGCTCCCACAGAGCCTTCATTCCAACATCATCCAGACGGTCTGGGATTACATGAAGAGACAGATGGATTTGAGGCTGTGGTTCTGTGGTTAGTTCTCCAAGATGTTTGGAACAACCTACTGATTTTTCTTGTAAGAAATGTGTGCATGTGTACCTACAAGAATTAATGTTGTTTAGCAATAAATAGTAATTACTCCAAAAATAGATTTTCTTTTTTTAAATTTTTTTTTTTATTCTGTTCTTTTACTTTTTTTGTTCTTTTTCTTTTTTTTTTTTTTTATTCTTTGACACAATTTTAGCACCTACATGAGTTATTAAGGTAATTTTAATGTTAATACTATTATTAATACTAAATAATGTTGTTTTTTCAAATATTACATTTCCCCCTTACTAGGGTGATTGCAGATATATTATGGGATGTAAAGTAAATTTGCACACTTTAACATTTATTTTTTTTAACCCTGCTATTATCCAGACTTTTATATTTATATATACTATAATTTATAAGCCTATAGTACTAATTTCTTATTAGATAAAAAATTAAATATGCCACAATTCATTTGATGCCACAAAAGTGGGTGTCTTCAGCATTAAACAGGAAGTAGGTATAAAATGTATATATATATATGCCAATTTTTACTATGGTATGACAGTAAATTAGGTATATGTAATAGATTATACATATTCATAGCGCATATTTGAAAATTATAAAGTCTAAGCATAATTATTTCGAAGATGTCCCAAATTATTATGCCCCAAATTGCCGAACATCATTTGGTTTGCAAGAAGTCGAGTTAGACAGGAAAAATTAAAATAAAATATACTTAAGCCTATCATTTATTTTTTTTTACATTTTTGCTTAGTAAACTGTGTTTATCTAGAATTAGATATTGGTGTTGATTGTAAGTCATGTCTCCTTATTTTGATTCTTATTTCATTTGTCAAGTGGAAATTCTAAATGTAAAAAATTGATTTTTAAACACTGTTGCTGATAAAAAATATATGTATATATTAATAATAATAATAATAATAATAATAATAATAATAATAATAATAATAATAATAATATTAATTATAATTAATAATCTAATAAAAATGTATAACAAAATCTGTATGTGACCAGGGCAGACTGCTAGATTTTAACCTGCACTCTATCGAGACAGCGCCCTGTAACAAGGGCATCCTCTAGCGGATAAATTAAGAACTGCAACTAATCGTAAATAAGTCAGAGGATGGTACAGTGTACATAAACCCAAACTATAATGAGTCCCTGTCATTCAATTTTTCTAAATAAGCTGTTTAAATAATTGTAATTGTATTATTATATATCGTGAGTGGGTCTATTGTTGCTTATTTAAATCTCTGACCATTTCAGGCTTCAAATTTGTGTTAAATAGACAATAATTGTATTGTATTTCATTTGTTGTAAATTGTATTTAATTGAATCCTCTTTAGACAGAGTCCACATTTATTGACTGCTAATTTAAGGCTGTTTTTAGTCAAATATAAGGTATAAATCCCCTCCAAAATGCTCATCATTTGTCATTAGTCAGTTTTCTGATTTTTGTTTCTCTAAATTATTGTTCTCAATGCACCAGTTCTTTTTATAAATAGACTTTTTGACATTTTAAAGCATTGTATATTTTGAACAAAATTGTAGAATATTGTAGAATATTTTTTTTATATTACGAATGTTATAAGATATAATAGAATATTTATATCGTAAAATATATTTTGTATAATGTTTACCTTCTTATATGGAAAATATTTTGATTAAATTGTTGGGGGAAAAAAACATATATGGAGGAATTTATGTTTATATTATATATAGTTTTTTTATGGATATTATTATTTTATTCATACACTTGGACAATCTAGAAAATAAGGTTTATTGGCTGGCAGACCTAAAGCTGTGGTCCAAAATACCTCTATAGCTTCACATAAAGAAAAAATAAAAAAATAAAAAAAATAAAAAAATTAAGAAATAAAACCTTGTATGTAAATTAAGTAATTTTTTTCTGTATTTCCTTTGCCAAGGATCTGTAAAATGATTGCTTTTGGGTTCGTAGATTTTTCTTTCTGAGATCCCCTATTTTACGCACTGCATTGTGCATTTTCTAGCAACATAAAATGTTTTACTACTAATAATAAAAATAATTATAATAATAATAAAAAAATAATAATAATTACGTTATTATGACCAATAGATTCACTATTTTGAGTCAGTGTTGTACAAAATAATCCCAATAGAAAAAAAAAACATTAAAGATAAAATATCATAAAAAAAAACCAGATTTATGGATTTCAGGTTTTTCATTGATTTTAATTTATATTAGGCGTCTCTTTTAAAAATAGTAGGACATAAATTAAAAAAATCCACAAGTAAACACATGTGATTAACACAATATAATCCAAAGCAGTGAAGTGAGTTTCTAGTAGAATTATTTTTTTTTTTTTTACCAAATGCCACAGAAACGTCAAAAAGAAATCCAGCCAGACTCAAAAGCACAAAGATTCTGAGCGTTTGTCAACATTAAACAATTAATTTTAATACCGGTATACAGAAATGCCATCATTTTGGTTCACACATCTGCTGTTTGAGACGAGTGAACTTTTCATAACAGACCTAATATGCACCTGGATATATCTTAGAAATATAAACGACATTAGGCCTATAGTCTTTAAGCTCTTTAGTAAACGACAGTGATTGTTTGCCGCAAACCTGCACGAGAAAGCAAACGGCCTCTCATACGGATTAACGCAGTTCCATGCCTTACGAAATCGAGCAAATGGCAATAAAAGGTCTGATGGAAGAAACAAAGTCTACTTTGCTGTCCTAATGTACAATGCAGTCATATAATGAGTCATGCAGTAAATCGTAACCTAACATGCTTTTTTTTCCATATTTCTGACATGCATTCAGTACCTGAGCCAGTGAAGTTACCAAGAAATCTAAAAGCTTACTAGTGTGCTTCAAACCACAGTACATTGGCTGATAATGTACACTGTTTCAAATGTGATTATAAAAAAAAACTCTTAAAAGACGTACAAGCGAAATAAAAATATGAAAAAAACAAAACAAATAAATGTTGATAAAATCGAAAAAATGATATACACTTAACATTACAGGGCTCTATAAATACAGCGCAAATCAAATAATAGCAGTAATTAATCGCAATCACATTCTTACAAATCCTAGCTATACCATCATGCCCCACACAACAAACAAACATCTGAGCTAGCATATGTTTAGCTGTTGGTTTCTCTTTTTTGGTATAAATGATTTAATATGCACAGAGGATTGCAATAAAAAAAAAAAAAAAAACGATGAAAGAAGCAAAAAAAAAAAAAGTCAAACCCAATCGTTAAAATGCATAATATATTTAGCTCTCGTTAGAATACTAAGAATACTGGTCAGCCTAAAGCTATTATCACAGTGTTCATTATGTAATTTGCTAAATTCTTTTTAGCAAACCCAGCAAAGAGCTCTTTTTTTTTTTTTTTGGAGTCTTATCATTTAGGTTGAACGTCAAAAACAATCTTACTACCAGAGCTTGTTTTAAAAGGGTCCTTGCCAAAAAAAAAAAAAAGCTGATCTTTCTGATGCTGGTGCTTAGAACAGATTTAGGCACTGGAATCCTCTTTGAGGCGCTGACTCCGAGCCTTATACACTTCAATCAGGAGGTCTTTGACATACTGGATCTCTCTCTCTACAGATTCGGCTTTGTCTCGCAGCTCTCTGTTTTTCCCTTCCAATCCATGAAGCTCTTCCTCCAAGCAGTCCTGCTCCGCCCTCTTCCGCTGTCGATACCTGGTGTTAATATGTTCAAATCAGATCAGCGTTACTGAGCTATTGTTGTCTGCGTGAGGAGACAAACTAGACCTCGCAGAATGAAAACTAAAATGTATTTTTCTCACTGAAAAAAAAAAAAAAGTTCTTGAAATTAAAATCTACTTATTGAATGGCACAATCAACTCATCTAATAGCTACAAAGGTTTGACACTTCAGTTGATAACATATGCGCTATTCCATTCTGCTAATGAGGTAAAGCACGTTGCCACAATACCTGTAAGCAGCTGTCTTGTTCTGGTCTCTTTTCTTCTGCTTGCGCTCTCCATGGCTTCTTTCCAGGCAACTTACTTTGACCTCTGGCTTGAACACGCACAGGTTTTCTCTCAGCCGTTGCATTGGTTTCTGTGCAGGGAACTCCAACGAAGATCCAACACTGTCGCCGGACAGACATTCAAAGCTTTGATCTACAAGGCATTCATGGCTTGAGTAACCGCTATTCATAGACTCGACAGCCCCGGACCGGACTGGCTGATCCACCTCATTCATAAAGCCATGATACGGTTCTAAATTGGCAGTAATCTGACTGAAGTAACACTCAGCTACTTCTGGGTGTTTAAAGGCAGGACTACTTCCGTTTTCACTACAATGCAGTACGGGCATCGCGACAGATTCGTGACCATGTCCGAGCATCTTCATTGCAGGAGCTTGACCTTCTCTCCTGTGGTGGGGGTCCAAAGGGGCACCTGCGTCGAAACTTTTCACCATCTCTGTTCTGTAAAAAACGTCTTCAGTGAGACACCTTTTTTCTTCTTCCTTTAGCAATATGGCACATTCTCGAACCTTTTTTGCACCGATATGGTTCCTTCCAAAAATCTTGTCAACAGCACACTGGTCTAAAGCCATCTCTGCGTACCCTGAATGAGTCCCTTTGAAAGTCCAAGTCTCTTTCTCGAAAACTTCCACGTCTTTGCAACCATTTGACGCTATCCTTTGGCTAGTGGAGTGGGTCCGAACGTAGCTGTAAGGAGACGGTCTGGATGTTTTAGATCTTCCAACAGAGCTACCACAAAACCCTCTTAGGTCAAGCTCACCTGTTGCTAGGGTCACAAGCCTGGGGTTGGATTCGGACTGGTTCACATTGTATGAAGTGCAAGGTAACTGGTAGTATGATGGCGCAGACATCGCTTGGTAGCCTTTATCACATTTTTGCCATTTGTCTGCTTTCATGGGCGTTGATTCAAATAGGTAATAATCCTCGAGTTGGGCAAGTTCTTCTTTCAGGAGGGAGGTCATGACCTCCAAATCCGAGGGCACCTGGACATCATGTTCCAAGGGGGATGGTGGAATCGATGAGCCAGGAGACGATTCAGTTGATGCTGAAAGGGGGTAGGTGTCGAAATGTTCTGTCATCCAATCTGAAAATTAGAATGCAAACGTTACATAACGGTAAACTATAAACTCGGATAAAAGATTCCGAAAAAAGATCAATTTCGAAAGTCACTTCGACTGCTACTAAACATACCTACGCACCCAATTCTATCAGGTCGGCATGTAATTATGAATTTCAAACTGTAGCTCCAATAAACACACACACACACACACACACACATTCACCAGCAAAGCATAACAAAAGAAACACAACACGAAATAAAGTCATTAGCTTTACTTACGGTACGCCATTAACACATATACTGCAGTGCGGTGTCCACCGACTATCAGGTAAAATAAAATATCATCTCTCTGCTTACCAATGTACGTCCGTAAGTCTGTGTAGGCTCCTCCCCTCTTTTCTGGGATTGGCTGTCATTAGCCAGTGGGAAAGAGAGAATTCGGAGGTCGGCTTTGCAAATGAGGGGAATTTTGCAGAACAGGGTCTATGCTGCCACAATGTTCTCCGATTTGATTGAAGTACTCGACTGTGTACTCGAACGTGTCAGAATTCAAGGATTGCTTCACACAGCGCAATGGCAAGGAGAACTGATACCTATAAAGGACACCGGGGGAGAAAAATAAAACACCAGTTATGTGAGGGTTAATCGTGACTCTATTACATGTGTTACATGTATTGCATTATTGTGCAGGGTTGTTTTTTTTTTGTATTCATTTTAAATAATTTTCCCCTTCAAAATTTTTTTAATCCTCATTTGTATTTGCATGATTCACTTCGAAAACGTTTGGGAGGAGTTGATTTATTTAAGGATGAATATTATAACAGGTTTCAATTTTTTTTTTTTTACTTTCTCCATACACAGTCAATGTAACACAAAATGCAAGACTTGGATTATCTCTAACAAATCAGTTTTAAGGTATAGATTTAAGAGTTTCAAAGGATTGAACAAAATCATAAGTGCCATGAGAGAAGAGAAGAAGTCACGTGGTTTCTGGACCACTGGCTGTCAGGAGAGTAATTAATGACATAAACCAGGACAGAGCAGAACAGCTGTTTAGTAAAGGAAAATAATTTTAAAACTAATAAACAACCAAAATAATTAAAAAATCTAACATTTGCATACGAAAATAAAGAAGTCGTGATTTTTCTGTGAGATGATGATCCTCTAAAACAAATCCCTAAAGAAAGGGATTTACCCAAATACTGTTCTACAGAGCAAAACATGATCACAACAAAGTTTATTTTTGTTGATTTATCTGTATAAAAAATGAAAACCAAGTAAACGCAAAGTGTTTACACCTCGGGCGTTTTCTGTAATAGTCTAGAATTCGAAAAAAAACAAAAACAAAAACAAAAACAAGTTGAAAACACTTACTCCATGTTGATGTGGGCTGAAATGATCTTGTCCACGCGGTTAAAACTCCAGCACAAGGAGGAGAAAAAAAAAGGGGCGAAATTAATAAAGCATCTCTTCTGCTGTCGTTGAGAAGATTTGATGTTGAAGAGGATCTGGAGAAGGATTTCAAAAAGCTTTCTAAAAAACTTTTGGGCACCAGGGAGCACTACGCCTATACAATCCAGCCTGATCACACCCACTCAAATCAATCCGCGTCGCTCTGAACTCTAATGACCGGGAGTAGAGTTGCTATAATACCCCGCTATAAACCCTTTATTATAATGAGTTATAACCCGATAGAGATATTTCTATCAATTTCTATCATTGTTATAACTATTAATGTATAGTTCTTCCGAAGGATTGAAAGTTGGACTGGTTTTGTTAAGAAGGATGAAGCTATAAAAGCTGATCAAATGAATGAGAGTCCGTTTAAAGGCGGAGAGACAGAGAGGACTAGTTAATGAGAGGCGCAGAGGAAGGACACTGGAGCTGTACAGTTTGGAGCGGGAGCCGGTTGCACGAGTGTTGCATCAGATCTGCTGGAGTTTTGCCTTGTGTTCAAACTCTGTTGCCACTCTTGTCCATAACCTACGCTTCCGTGTTGAGAAGTTTCGCTCCTATAGTATATTGTTTGGGAAGTGAAAAATCATCCTCGAAAAAGAAAAAAACTTGTTTTTGTTTGGGGGAAATATACTTTCATTCTCGGATGTGACAATCCGTCTCAGGAAGTGTAGCCTGAGGGGGAGGAGGCTGTCAGAGCTCAAGGCACAGCGCATGCTGTCTAAACGCCTCAGACTCTCCCAGACACGCTGTAATGTGCTAAAACGACGGACACATGCAGGACATTAAGCATGTACTCTGTGTGTGTGTGTGTGTGTGTGTGTGTGTGTGTGCGCGCGCGCGCGCGCTTTGTGGCTGGGGTGGAGGGAGTGCAAAACTTATCAACTTTAAAACTCCTCCCAAAAATCACCCTGAAACCTGATCTGACCCAAAACATGACCGAGAAGCACTTCAAGGCGATCTATCTATCTATCTATCTATCTATCTATCTATCTATCTATCTATCTATCTATCTATC
>MU551642.1:305608-316421 GCA_024362625.1 Silurus asotus
TATAATATAATATAATATAATATAATATAATATAATATAATATAATATAATATAATATAATATAATATAATATAATATAATATCCAGAGTTAATGTGTATCCCTCTTTCCAGACCATGATGTATCTAAACCATTTATAAAGAAGAAGAAATACAAATAATCATACTTTTAGGAAAATAAATAAAAATAAAGCATAATGAGAAAGCTCTGCAAATAAATCACAATTTTAATATGATCCTGACTTAAATCGAATTAAACACACTGTATAGTAACAGTAATCAATAACAATAATCATAATAATTATGAATTAAATTATTTCAATTTCCCAAATGAATAGCTAAGCAAAATTGCACATACTTTCAAAGATACCATGCACATACATTCACATACTAGAGAATCTGAATTGCCTAATCTGAATCCTAAATCAGTATTTTCCAACAGGTCGTAAAAATAAACTGCAATTTTTTTCCCTAAAATGCGGGTGAAATTTGAAATCTATTTAATCGTCAGTATTAAATGCTCTATGACTTGTTTATTCCCCAAAATCAGTGGAATAAATGAGTGAGATCTTTTTTTTACTTCTGCCGTTCCACAGCCTGCAGACATCCTCACCCGCAGCATCGGTGTAAGAAAGTTCACACATCCTGAAAGGTAACACACACAAAAAAAATAAAGGCCAATGCATGAGCTTCTGAGGGTTGTCATATACTGTAGACTGTTTTTCTCTTCCGTGGTCACCTTCTCTGACCCTGCAAGAAGAAAAGTTAAAGAATCTTTAATTCTTATAATATTAATGATGCACCGTCGGAGAATGTGGAGTTAGGTCACACACTCAAGACATCACCATCTCTAATGCAGTGTAAAGAACTCTATTATGATGCACAATTCTATAAAAATATAGCATCAAAATAAGGATCTATATCATTCTGTTCCCTTTAGACCATCTTCTTATTCCAAACTGAACAGCACCATAATACATGTTTTATAATCACTAATCACTATTTCAGCAGGCACCAATTCCTTTGCTCCACAAAATAGCAAGTAAAAAAATGATATAAGTTTAACTTCTATTTTTTAAAGAAAGGAAAAAAAAGAGAGGGATGTAATTAAAAAATAGCATCAGTAACCACACAAAGCATTCCTGGGTGACATTATCATACTATATATTTTTTTTTTATGATGCAATGCATTTTTTAATGATGCAAACTTTAATACACGGAAAATGAACCTTTGCCCCAATGGCTGTTAATGTAACACCTTCTGATAGCATAAAGAAACTAATCACCATAAACAAACATAAAATTAACATTCAGTGCACTGATGCATTTCATTCTTGCATTTGTTTTTTTTGTTGTTGTTGTCAATTAAATATTCTTTTCTTCACTTCCACACCTCCTTCACTTTTCTGTTTCGATGAAGACATCTCACTGTGAATGTTCAGCATTGTGCCTTGAAATAGTTTATTTCCTCACTGCATCCTCCTTTGCTATAATGTATAATAATTTTGCCTGATTAGACCATCATGCTGGTTCCTCTCCAGATTTCTTCCTCATGTTGTATCTGTACACCGTATCTCAGAGAGGTTTTTTCTTTTTCTTTTTTTTTTTCGCTACTGTTGCCTCTGGCTTGCTCATTAGGAATCTAAATCTACATCCAGAATTCAGAGCTTTGTGACAACTTCTATTGTTTCAAAACACAACAAATTCATGTGAATTTAATTGATTTTCAATTATGGAACGAAAGAGGGTGGAAATACTGTATAAAATATTTTTAGACATAAAAAAAATTTGATTTATGTAAAAAAAAAAATAATTCTATTCCTGACAATGTCATTTTACATTAGTATAAATCTCAGGAATTAAACTCAATATGCAAAGATACTGTAGTTTCCGATTTGGTAGATTGAGGATAAAGCTGCATCGTCTGCCACAAGAACTTCAAATCTGCAGAATGTATTCCCATAAATTACATTTTAATACATCAAGTTTTGTATTCATTTGATCACTATTTGAATATTAAAATTTTCTATGGAAACAAAGTCGAAATAATTAGTTGAATTACTGTGTACTTGACCTTTAACATGAATGTTAGTTGATAATGCTAAGCTGGTTAGCTAGCATAGAAGATTTCAAAACAGTGTATAGTGTGTGGTCAGTTGTTTCCAATACAAACATTTATGGATATTTATTAACCTTAAAATAAATTACATTTGCATGTAAAAAACTTGTTCCTGTCTTGTTCACACAAATGACATATCAGCTGTTATGTTTCTGAAATATTGTTCATCATGCTAAACCCTCTCTTATCCTACATTTCCCTACTAAGCACTGTAGTGTTTATTAGCCTTGAGTCATTTTTTTACCTTGTGTTCACTTACCACTGTTGTTTGTAATTCTGATGTCCACTTCAGCTCACACAAGTTACACACTCTCAGAGATGAGTGAGCTCATCTCTGCTGCTCTCCATCTTTTACTTTTTCTTTTTTATTCTCTCAGTAAAAGTGTTCAAAATTTTAGTGAGTCCTGTTACTAAACTGGCAAATAAAGCTTGTGACTAACATAAGCCCTTAATCATCATACAGTGGTCTTATTCTATACCACAATATTCCATTTCTAGCTTGGATCCCCTCACAACTTATTTTCTTTTGGACTGTCAGTCACTTTTTTTTAATCAGTATTTGGATTGTACCATCGCCTATATTGCACTCAGTACGCAGTCACTGTAACTCTGCTACAAGATTTAGCTCAAGCAGACTATTCCTAAATCTGTGAAGAATGATGGCCAACAAAATTGTGCCCACTCCCTTGACACTGACCCTCTTAAGGATGTCATCTTTTGAATTTACAGTAAAGAAATGCCAGTGCCAACACATATGCTCAGCTGGCAGATTTAAATCTGGCCCAGACTCCTCGATGCAAACAACCTGTTGTTCAGAAACAGTCAAGACTGGTGACGAGCACTGAGTGCCACAAGAAGCTCTGAAAACAGCCGGAGTTGCTCTCTAGATGAATTAATGTCTTGGCTTACAGTCATGGCTCACATAAATCAGTGATCCAGGAGCTGAGACAGTGCAAATCAGATACTTGATGTCTGAGAATTGTCCTCCTTATGAGTCTTGGCAGGCTCCACTTCACCCACACTTGTGATCCATGGCACATGTTCTGCCAATACAATGGATGATGAGCAGGCTGGACTTGTGCCTCCCATTGATGCTTGCATTGTTTTACTTGCAGCTTCATCCAGACAAAGCATTATTTTGAATGGACACTGCCCAATTACTGAGTATATAAATGCTCTTATGGTGGTTGAAACACCTTAGGAAGGTTCTAGATGAGTAGCTGCACATTTTGGCTAGACATATTAAGTATCCTTAACCTAGTTGCCTGAGTCAGCAGGTTTGGATGACAGAATTTCCAAACAATCTGAAAATTTAGGCAATATTTCTAAAGTCTCTTTAGCACAAGGTACATGATAGCCTTAAGTTGCAATTGGTATTCAGGGTATTGCCTAGACTCCAAATCCATAGACTTGTACTATTGTTCAGGAACATTTGACTCTTGTAGGGATATTGGTGCCAAATTGGCAGGTTTTATTATTCTAATAAGTGTTGATTCAGAAATCTTTAGAGTTTTAATTGAATTGAAGAAATACAAAAAACTTCCAAAAGTTCTGCAGGTGAGAACACCATGTTGATGAGAGAGTTCAGAAGAGAATGGCCAGACTACAGGCGCTTACAACAAAACTACTCTTTGTAACAATAATGAGCAGAAAAGTATCCAAGAACACTAAACATATTAAAGCCTGAGGAGGGGAAGCTACAGCAGGAGATCACATTGAGTTCTACTCCTGTCACCCAAGTACAGGAATATGATGCTATTGTAAGCACAGGCTCAACAAATGGCTGGTCTGGCAAATTTAGATTTATGCTGCAATTCACTGATAGTAGAGCCAACTTTGGCACCAACAGAATGAATGCATGCACTTAACTTCCCTTCTTTCAATAGTACAGGCTGGTAAGGTATATTGGTATATACTGTACTTGGCCCCTTTAACACCATGTGATCATTGTTTGAATGTCTAACCCTATCTAAGTATTGTTGCTGACTATGTGCATTGCTTTATGGCCACATTTCAACCAATGGCAACTTTCAATAAGATAATGCATCACAAAGTGTTTCAAACTGGTTCTATGGCCATGGAAACAAATCTCTGTATAAGCAGACATGAATTCAATATCACATCTTCGGGGTATGGTGGAACCAGAGATTCACAGCAAAATTGTGCATCTGACAAATCTGCAACAATTATATGATGCAATCACGTCAACACGGACCACAATCTCAAAGAAAAGCTTTCAACACCGTGTAAAGCCTATGTAATGAAGAATTGATGCTGTAGTACCAGCAAAGTGAGGTCTTAACCAATATTTATTATTGTGTTCCTAATATATTAATTCATACCAAAGTTTAAATTCTGCAGCAGCTTGTACATAGTGTAGATTTACGATATTTTTCCTGTAAAGATTTAATTATTTTATATACTTGGCTCTTCCTTTCAGTTTTTCTGCCATAGCTAGTCTTGCTGGAGTTCCTACCTGCACACTGATCACATTGTAGAGTGTCTTTAAACATTCATGAAACAGAAGATTGTTTAACAATTTCTATTTCTCCTTCCCTTTCACCATGCTTCTCTCCGTCTCTTGCTCTCTCCTCTCTTTTTTTTGTTTTCTATGCCGAGTTAAACATGCTCCTGAGGTACCACTGAGGAAAGTTCCTATCCCATTCTTCTCTTCGGATCTGTCTAATTCATCCTGACACCCCCTACCGTTGGATGAAGTTGTCTTCAATTAAAGTCCACACTGTGCAGCTGGGGATAGTTCCACAACAACAGCCTAAAAATCCATGAAGTTAGTAAGAAACTCAAGAACTTTGAGGATGTATTTAGACTGTATTTAATATCAACAGTTTACTACAATGGCTCAGGACCACAGGTTGCATGAACATTTCTGCATTTAAGCACCTATCGCCGAGCAGCACGCCTCAACAAAGATGGACATGTAATGAATAATCATTCTGTGCCAGGATGCTTTCAGTCTGGGTTTTTTCAAGGTTTCTTCCTCATGTCATCTCAGGGAGTCACCACAGGCATGCAAGCATGCAAGGGGATACATTTCAAATCTAAACTATTATGGACACTAAATCAACTCCTTTAAATAACTTTATAACTCTTTATCTCTGAAAAGCTGCTTTAAGACAATGTTTATTGTAAAAGCACTATACAAATCATTTAAAACTAATTTAAATTGAATAAAATGTTTAATTTACATAGTCATAATAACCTCATATCGGGTCCCCTGGTGGTCTAGTGGTTAAGACGCAGCGCTCCCACCGCTGCAACCCGGGTTCGATTCCCAGGTCAGGGAACCATCCCCAGCCACTCTCAGGGCTGGTCCCAATCCCGGATAAATTGGGGAGGGTTGCGTTAGGAAGGGCATCCAGCGTAAAAACATGTGCCAAATCAAACGTGAGAAGCCGAAAGAAACTATAATAACCTCATATCAATATAACAAACACCTGTATCTTGAAGCATCCTTGTACTGAACAACATGTCCTGCCAAATTTAACACAATGATCAATTTGTTTGTTAGCTGATTAGTTGTTATTAGAAAAAAGGTAACAACTGATGTCGAAGTTGTACAGGTAGTTTACCATTTTAACATTATTAACTAGTATAATGGGTTGAATTTGGAAAATTGTGCTGACGAAAGTACATTTCCTGTTCACCTTGGTATATATGTTTTTGGGCAACACAATTTACTTTAAGTAAGCTTGAAGCGTACAATCACCTCATTACCCTTTGCTTCAGAGCAGATTTGAGTTTGAATAAATGCCAGAGTAACATACAGGTTGCCTAGAGTGCCTTTTTTTTTGGGGTGCTCATTAACATTGTTTTAAATTCACTCCAGGAGGTGTGGAGGTTGTCAATTCTACTACTTTGGGCAAACTCCATTTTTCTTACTGTAAACCATAATAGGTTAACTTTGGCTTGGGAAAAAAGGTGAAACAATTGCATCATAATTTCTTCAACTATGGTAATTCACAAGTTTTAATAAGACTTTGTATAGACTCATGTCACCGCCACAGACTTCAGTTTTTTAACTACAAATAATTGATTAGGTTGTCTCATAAAATCTTAGTTCAAAAATTGTTATGAATTTAATGTTACAAAATATAAACAATCCCTGGACATCTGCGTTGTAAAGAAAAGTGCAATGTAATTTTTTAAGTATTTTTGAATTAAAATATGTCACACTGAAGGACACCATTACATTTACTTGGGTTTCATTTTGTTTTATTTGTATGCAAAGTTTGAACTCAGGACCAATGAATAATTTGAGAAAAAAAGATTCCGGAGTACCCTTTGGAATCTGGCAGGATCCAAATGGAAATGTGGGATACATCATGAAGGATTGTCAAGTTGTATTTCCTTTAAAAGTAGATTTTCAGGTAAAATAAAAAAGGTGTTCAGAGACAAATTCATAAGCAAGTAGATAATTCAATAAAGAGCTGCATAAGTAAATATTAATTATTTATTTACCCCATATATATAATATATAATTATCGTTAATTAACTAGAAGATAACTACTGTCATAACATAATAAAGGCAATCTTGGCACATAGTGAAATGTAGAAGGGTCTGAGAACTCCTGGTTGATGCAATGGTGTAATAAGGCAGAGTGAGACAAAGTTTTCAAAACTAACACAGAAAAGTGTGTATTCTTTTTTTTTAAAGATAGATGCTGTATTATGTAGTTGTATATTGTATGTTCTCATGATCAAGCTAAATATAATAGGTTCAAAAGTCCAAGTTATAGGCTAGCTAGATAAGGTTATGGTTCCATGAGCTGCAGGTGGTGTATACAGGTTTAAAAACGATTGTAAAATTATTATATAAAATAAAATTATATATTTGGGTCAGGCTGAGATCCTCATAAGCATCACAATTTAGAGCTTTATGCTTTTGGTAAACTGAGATATGAAAGTAACACAATGGCCAGTGTTAGTTATATCAGGCATGCTGAGTGATTAAATGTAAATCATAATTGCACTTACAAAATATGACTACTATATTCAAAATATGAATAAAATCTCATCTCATTCTCAGTCTCCTCTAGGTTTGGGTAGATGACAGAGGGTTTTATGACACTTATTGTCCCGGTTTTCACAATTCAGCACTAATGACTTTGCTGTCTTTGCTAGAAGCTCATTTCTGACTCAGAAATTGAATAAGACTGAATATGATTGATTTTTCCAAGGTGGAAATTAGTACAAAGGCACTTAGATAATTTTCTCTTCCAGACAAACTGTAATACACAACGTTCTTAAATGAATATAAAAAAAAACATGAACTCACTCTTCTTTCTAATATTGTTTCCCAAAATACTACACAGGCTTGTGTACGGAGAAGTAACCAAGTTGAAACTTTTAACATTCAAGCTTTTATATTAAGAGCAAATAAAATGTATATGTAAATGTAAAACTTCCATCCTAAGAGAGAATATACTTTTATTCACAAACATTTTTTTTTAAATCTGCTCCTTTATTGGAGAACGAATTTTACTTCTAGTGCAACTTTTACACAACAAACCACTATTTTATTTTTTTATTTTTTTATAAAAGGCAAAACTTTTTATATGCTGCCCTCTGTAGTATTTAATTATTTTGCTTTTAACTTTAAGGGCCTAGTCTGATTTAGATTAAGTTTGTAATCTAATGTACCATTGTGAATCTATTTATTGCTAGAGACTCAAAGCACTATTGTACGTGGCTCTGGACAAGAGCGTCTGCTAAATGCTGAAAATGTAAATGTTAAGTACTTGGTGAGCATGTCTGTAGGCCGTGCTGAATTTTGGAAGCTGTAGTCTGTCGATTTCGGCAAAAAACAAAACAAAAAACCCACCCCCAAATTCTAACTCTGGGAGCTAACTTTCCCATTGGCTTCCCCACTGGGAAATTTAGGTGGCGAAGACTGAAGTGCAGAAGGGTACATTATGGATGGGACCTCTGCATTTCTACTATGGTCTGTAGACTTGCCAGTCTATGAGGTACTACAGTTTACCTTGCCTGTGTGGTGAGTCTTAGAACTCCTTATTGATGTACGGCAGGTTTTTCGTGTCAAGATATTCTGTGAGGGTAGGGGGATTGGGAACATGGTTTATCATGAAATGAAACAGCTATACTCCTGTGACATGGCAGTTCCAGCTTATAGGTGACATCGCTGAACTGCCAGATTTCTGAAACCTCCTGTGTGGAGAGCCACTCTCAGTTGCTGGGCTCATAGGTGGGTGTTTCCCCATGAAATGGAAATTTCTTGGTGCTCTTGCCAAGTAGTTCTAGGTGCTGGTGCTCCCGAATTTACTCACACCAATGAAAGTAGCTCTCCACTGCAGTTATGTTAGTAGTGTTTGCATTTCCTGAGAATAGGTGAAATGCAGGTGTGGATGCTGAGCTTAAATCAAAATAAAGTTTTCCTTATTTAAAACGAAAAATGATAATTTTAGTCATAAACCAGGCCATAAATCAGGATAACAATAACTATACAATCTGCAAATCGGTGAAGTCCACATGTAGTGAAAGTGCTTATATTGTGTGTGACTGATCAAAGTGTGTATACTCAAGTGAACATGAACATGAAAGTGTTTGTGATGGCTGAGTTATAGTCCTCGGTGGCCATGTTTGTAGGCCACGCTGTATTTTGGGAGCTGTGTTCCTTATGAATCAAGTTTGTGTCAGTTATAAGGAGTAACCCAGTTAATTTATTAGCAAACAAATTGATCAAGAAATAAAATAAAAAATGTTAGAAAAACCAGGCATATGAAAAGACTAGATTTTAGTACCTTGTTTATAGTTATAGCAGCAAGGTCAGTGTTGTGGTGACTTCAGAGCCTGTTCTGGAAAGAGTGGTCATGAGAATACAGTGTGTGAAGGTTATTCCAGTGCAGGGCATCACAGAGAGATACAATTGCACAGACAGTAATTGGAAACTGAATGATCAAACAGAGCTTTGTCCCAGGTCCATCATTTTTGGTCTAGAGCAGTGGTTCTCAACCTTGTTGGAGGTACTGACCCCCACCAGTTTCATATGCGCATCCACCAAAACCATTTTTAAGCGGGGCGTCATCACGATTCATATGAATCGGGTGTGTGTCTTGACCTCCGCTGAACCCCTGAGACTGACTCACCGAACGCCTGGGGTTCGATCGAACCCAGGTTAAGAAACACTGGTCTAGAGGTCAGTACTGACCTCACTCTTGTCTAGTTGGTCCCCTTTTATGTCCATTGACTAATGTTCAATTTCAGGGTGAAAGTCAGCTTTATGATGCTGTTGTGACAATTTTGTTGTTTTTACATAGTGACAACGAGACAAGATTGCTGTCGTATACTCAGCTGTGAATGTTACAGAGACACACTTACTGCAGGTCTCTGCTGAGCCTTGGGAAGGAAAGTCCCCAATTTCCACATTAAAAGGTAAAATGTTTGCATTACTCTAATATCAGACTTTCAGCATAACCCATTGGTATGAAACTGTCATATCTTTTTTCTCCATATTCATATCTTTCATTTATTTGTTGTGAAATGATAGATATTGATTGTAGGCTTCTGAGGGGTGTGCATGTTCGAGAGTGTGTGTGTGAAACTGAGGAGAAATTATGCAGCTCATTGACACCATACTGTGAAAATGAAAACAGGCAAAGGAAATGAACTTAGTCTCAAATTTAATAGCCAACACTACAGACCTACTATTTGAACACCATTTTAGAAAACTGTTCATTTTGTATTCTTTCATGGCTGTAGCTGTATACAAAAGCAAATAAGTACTGTGTTCTAAAAGCATTAGAGCAAGTATTGCACAAATGTTCTTTTTTTTTTATTATTCAAATTTAACATAAAAAAATTATATGTCTGGGAAAAAACGCTTTCTATTATTTTAGACACTATAATGAAAAATAGGTTGGATTTTTTTGTTTTTAGAAGAATATTTTTAACCCACTTTTTTGTTTATACATGGCACCTTGATATATTTATTTGACTTGGAACAAAACAACACTGACATGTGCAAAAAGCAGCATATTTATGCGAAAGACTTTATTTCACAAATAATTATTTGTCTACAAATCAATTGTGTAAAAGAGTGGCAACATTTTTTTTCTCTGGAGCAATAATTAAAATAAATAAATAAATGATTTGGAAATTATTGGATATTTTATTGGAAATTTACTGTAATTTAATTTGAATATTTAGTTATTACAAAATATGTAAAATCAGGAAGAACGATGTTGCAGTTGCTTACACAGAATTTTGAAATAATTGGACACGTTTAGCAATTTTCTGTAATATATTTGATAATTCTGTAATAATTTGAAAATGTATATAAAATCAGGAAGAAAAGTGTTGCAGTTGCTTACAAAGATACGATCCCTGTGCTTCACTGTTGAGAAAAATACTTTTGTAGATTTTTTATATTTTTATATATATATATATATATTTTTTATTATTATTAGTTTTTTTTAATATATATAAACACTGATGTACACACTGTAGGAAATTAAGAGGCATCAACATGATTTCATGTAATGTAATGTATCTTTTTTGTTTTCAGAGTTTATTTAAGCTCTCTGGTATAAATACTCTCTTTAATATATATTTAATGGTTTGTATTTTAAATGTATTAGGTAACTTACAGTAATAATGTTTAAAATAATTGCATCTAATAAATGTTATCATTATTAGTTATACAATAATAATAATAATAA
>MU551642.1:318785-349519 GCA_024362625.1 Silurus asotus
TATATATATATATATATATATAAATATTCTTGTTATGTTCTGGCCAAAAGAAATCTGAATTCACACCAGTCAATTGCTTCAGCACTGCAGACACGCTCACTTAGTGCCAATGATGGATCCACAACATTTTGACTGGGTGAGACAAAGAGCTAGTGTGCAGAGGCAAAAAAAAAACAAAAAAAAGATTGCATGAAAAAAATGATAGCATGTCAAATACAGTAGTTTGGCACATTGCTTGTTTCACTTTAGGTCTTTTACACACCGCAGTGTGCAATATACAACAGGTTTACTGGTGGCGCTATTTTGTATTTTGTGTATTTGTTTTAAACTGTCTTGTGTTGTCTTTGGACTGTTTGCAAAAGGTTGCACACGATGCACTTTATGTGGTGAGGACACTAGTCCTTAGCCCTGTGTTTTCTGTGAGTGTTGTTGTATGTAACACCAGGGTTCAGGAGGAACGTTGTTTCATTTCACTGTGTACTGCATCAGCTATATATGCTTGAAATGACAATAAAAGCTTCTTGACTTGACTTCAATCTATGGAAAAATTCAATACATGGTTTAAGATGAGGATGGGTTCCCTCTTGAGTCTGGTTCCTCTCAAGGTTTCTTCCTTATGCCATCTCGGGGAGTTTTTCCTTGCCACAGTAATCACCACATTATCTGTGTAAAGCTGCTTTGAGACAATGTTCATTGTTAAAAACGCTATACAAATAAAAATGAATTGAATTGAAAAATTAAGAGCAACTCTGTGTGTGTGTGTGTGTGTGTGTGTGTGTGTGTGTGTGTGTGTGTGTGTGTTTGTCTAAATAACAGCATACAGCATTTGTTTAGATTTGTTTTAATAAGAACTACGACATGACAGAAAAACCTAAAAGCTACAAGGCTCAATTAATTGACTGCTTAGTAAAGTGATGTTTTACCCAGTAAATATTTTACTATAATAATACCAGTAGATTTGGTTTTCTAATATTAATAAAGTTCATTTAAATGCTAAAAAGTAGCTGATCATTTAAGACTAATCCCCAGCACCTGGAAAGCAAACAAAACCCCTTTTTTTCAAACGTGGGCTCAAATAAAGTACAAACAGGGATACACTGAATCTGTGTGCTCTTTTGTGGTGTATTTAAAATGCTAATTTTACAAACAAATTCATTTTTAATCGTAAGCTGCACGGGTACCAAATACGCTCTAAGTTTGCATCACTCCGCTTATTATAGCTGCTTTTTTTGCCCGTCCCTTAGCCTCGTCTCAGCCCAGTACTAACCGGTTCATATAAGCAGACTTGACAAGATGAGGTATTTAGCACAATTTACAAATACCTTTAATATAATTATGAATTATATTGTTATTTAATCTTTTTGTAAAAAAAAAATAAATAAATATTTAAAAAAATAATATTTCGAATTAATTCCAAATGTCCAGATTGGGATAAAATCGAGGAGGTAGCTTCCTGTCTCGCACATTGATAATGATTTACGGTTTTCATTACTTGTCTTATAAATGGTTAGTCTTCTCATATCCAAGTGGGTTTCCTTCTACCTCCTGATTACAAAATTCTAATTTGCCCCTAGCTGTGCATGAGTCTGATAGTATTTGTGTGCATGTCTGTGTGAGATGATAATGATTGATGATGATGATGATGATGTAGACTAGCATTAGATAATTAACACATTTTATACAAGCTTAAATTATTTTATAGTTTATAGTTATTTGAGTTATTTTATAGAATTAAAGACGCTGATGTGTGATGACAAGCAAATGAATGTAATATGCACAGTGCACTCAATCTAAAAACTACCCACATATAATTCATGAAGTTAATAAGAAATTGCAAGAATTTTTGAAATTTCTGCACATGTATTCGTGTCAACCATTATATGCAATATAATATGCAATATGCAATATAAAACACTGCAGTTGATCACACTTAACACTGGAGCCTTTTGGTCAGCCAGGAGGATATGGGTCTCGATGGAAGGAGACACAAGCTCTTATGAGCTCCCGGTTCTGCTTTCTGCCCCGCAGTTTCCCCTGTAAGGTATAGGCGATGCCTCAAGCGCTGTGCAGTGTCTGATTCAACAGCAAAATGCCTCTGGCAGCTTCTCTCTCTACACGGATGCTGAGTGTGTTGCGTTCTCATTGCTCGCTTACTGTTTGCCCCAGATCAATCCACCCCTGCCAAAGTATTAATGGTGCAAGAAGTCACCAGTTCAGACTGACTCACCTGTCTCGCTATATACAACACGGCTGGACCTGTTTGAAGGAATCTGTATGTCTGAATGTTGCACAATGTTGAATCATATTGTATCACTTCAGTGGAGTGCATTTAGATTCAATTTAGAATCTCATATTGGCTAGTTGCTTTGATACGTATGTCTTCATACGTGGTAGTATTGTAAAAATGTAAATTGCAGGAGCATTGTTTTTTTTTTCCCTACTTCAATCTTCTGTAACATAGAAGATTTATTGTTAAAAAAATCAGTTGAACTTCACAGTTCATCCTCCCTAAAACTCCACCCTAAACCTTGTGCAGTTTGGGGGGGTCATTAATATTTCTCTTACAGAAATTATTAAGACATGAAAACAATGACTGACTATTACACACACTGGTAAACCATCAGCCCTGATCACTATGATTCAACCCGACTGGTCCCACACTGGTCAGTATATGTTGCTCTATCAGCTGCATTAATAATAAACTCTGGACAGGAGGCAGGGGGGTGCATGAATATTTCTAATGTACATTTGTTTGAATGATTTATAATTTATATAGCCTTACAATGTTAGCCTCTAATAGAATATTTGTAGCAGTATATCCATGAAAGCATGTACTGTATAAAGAAGCAGAACAAGAGCCTGACATGACAGTCATCAGTGTCAAACTTCTGGTCAGCTACAAGCTGGAAAAATATTTCTTCAGGCCATGATTGACATTTTAGAGGGATTCTTAGCTCCTCTCTTATTCACTCCTAAAGCTAAACGGGGTCCAGAAAAAACCTGTTTAAGAGCAACAGCAGTTATTTTTATCATGGTAATCATTGTTTCAGTACTGTCCTATAAAAGCCAATACACATTCATCTTCTTCATCTCTATTCGCTTTATCCTGATCAGGGCTGATATGGATTGAGGAACACTGGGCACAAAGCAGGGATACACTCCAGATGGGGTGTCAGTACCTACTGTGTACACACACATATTTGCAAACATATTTACACCTGGGGAAATTCAGCATATGTTAAAACAACAGCTTTTTGTTTTGGGGGATGTAGGAGGAAACTGGACAACCCAGAGAAAACCCATGCAGACAAAGGGAGAACATGTAAAAAAAAAAGCTTGGTGGATTCTGGTATTGTGAGACATGAATGCTTCCTGCTGCATCACAGTGCTCAGCAATTCAGAAGATCTTTGTCTTGTAGTAACACAATTGTGGCCTTTTTCAGCGATACTTTTACTAGTCATTTAAACTCACTAGCGCTGACATATTTAGACCTTTTCCGCTTTCCACTCTCCAAAAAATACAAAGGAGGCGGGTCTTCCAGGGAGTGTCCATTAATATCAAAACGTGTAAAGTTTCCTTTTCAATTGCAAAACTGTTTTTATTATTTACAATAGACCACATGGTATATTATAGAGTGCTTTCCAGCATACTCCAGTGTCAAAATGTAATGTAATGTTAATCTGAAAATGCGTTCTCATTGCTTGCGTACTAAACCAGATCAACCACCTAAGCTACATTAACAGGTCAGATGAAATTTATAGGGATAAATTTAATGGGATTCGTTTATGAATTTTAAATTTATATTCATGTTGGTTTGTAATAATGTCCATTGCTATACAAATGCTATACAAATACAATTCGGCTGATGCTCCAATAGCAGGTCTGATGCAGTCTGATGAATGTTTTTTGCTATTTTATTTTATGGAATAAATTTAATTCACATTTTATTTGTATTGCATTTTAACAATGGACATGTCAGAAAACAACTTGAATATAAATGTGAAATTCTAGAAATTCTAGAAACAGATAGCTGTCCAGAATGTTGCCAGATACAAAACTGGCACTGTACAGGTCCAATTTGTGCAGACTGACAATTGACAAACACAAGTACACATTTATTAATGGTTTAACTGTTTTTGAACAAAGAGCATTATGTCTCAACAATTACTCTTTACTTAGAACATTTATCGTAGCAGTATGCAAAATGCTGTGTGTCCATCAAGCTCTAACACTTCTATGTGTTCTTTTGATGTTATGAAGTTTTGCATTTGAAACTTGGAATGGAACAGATTAGGAAGGCTTTTTTTATTCTTCTTCCATCAGAAAGGGGATCAAAATAATTCAAAATAATAGTTGTAATAAGAAAACCAAAAGGATAGTTGCCAGAAATGTTTTGGTACATGTGTTTCTTCCAATCCATGGGCCATGACATCGTCTATGACCAGTTTAAGGCAGGGATGGCGTTATACTGTATAAAGGATGACATTTTCTGAGCTCAGTGTGATGCCTAAGGTAGAGTGTGTGATAGTGCATGTATATTACAGAATAAGAAAAAAAGGATAAATAATAATGAAAGCAAAAAAAAGTAAATATGGGAAAAAGTTATATAAGAAATGTGTAAAAAAAATATTAATAAATAAATAAATAAATACACTTTTCTCAAGAAATCCAACAAAGCTGATCAGATAGAAAGATGGATGAAAAAAGCTCTCAGTATATCTTCATTAGAAATGACTTTGCACAGGTTTTTTTCTAAACGCATGTGTTGCGATAACTTTTTTGAGGTATTTGTCGAAAATATGAAGAGTCTTAAACAATGCAGCTAAAGACATCAGATTTTTTTTTACTCTCTTCCAGTCACCGGATGAAGTCTGATCAGTTTTGACAAAGGCAAAATAACTGGTGCGCCAAGCCTGTGTACAAATTGCGTTATACACTAATCCACAGCTGTGTAGGTTTCACATTTCATGTCTGATATGTAACTTTTCTCTTCTGCCTGCTATTTTTATAATTAGGTTTATTATCCTGTTAATATTTTATCACGTATTTTGTTTTTCAGTCATGTTCTAGCGCAAATGTAATTTTAATAGTTGGGATTGCATCAGTATTGTAAATGTAATGAAACCATATGCGTCTACTTTCACATTGTAGTGCTGTAAAGCTGATTTCAATAATATTCATACATTGTACTACTGTACATGAACATAGGATCATCACATTTAAATAAAAAATAATGAAAAAAAAAATTTGAAATAAAAATGTGTACAGAAATTATATTCTTATATATAAACCCTTTTGTCTCATTACATATGGTTGTGTTCTCACTAGTACACTCTTAAGTGTGTGTGTGGGGGCCGGGGGGGGGCGGGGGGGGTCGGCACAGGGGGACCGAGTAAAAATGAAAAAAGGTTTATATGATTCTTGGTTTGTACCTCTGGGGCACAAAAGTGCTTTCTACAATAAAAATTCAATTCAAGTCTTAGTAAAGGGAACCTGTTCCACATAATATTTAATTTCTGTAAAGATATTCAACGTTGTATGATACTTTAAATAATAATAAAAACAGTAGTGTTGTGTGTAAATTTTATAAAGCATTTTTTCAGGACAAAGTGAAATATACTATTAGTAGAAAGTATATACCTGTCATATCTTTTTGTCTGACGTACTGATTTTAGGAGCTACCAAATATTGAGGCGTGATCATTCTGGTGAATACATTGTAATACATCATACATAAAACACCAAAGTCTATATTTCAATGATTGTCCACTTCTTATACTCACAGATGATCAAATAACCTGAATCACTATCCTCAAGTAATCATTTACATAATGAATTCAGTGAAATAGTGAACCCATAAATTCAGTTTTCTTTTAGTTTTTATTGAATTCAATTAAATGTATTGTATTTTACATTTCAAACTCTTTGAATTATGTTGAATGAACTGTAAATGTTTAACACCACATCCTACACTGTTTATTTAAAACACTAGCAAGTTTCTAAATGGGGTAGGTGGTAGTTTAGTTGTTAAGGCACTTGATTTAGGGTCAGAAGATCATGAGTTCAAAACCCAGCCACACCAAGCTGCCACACCTGGGCCCCCTGAGAAAGGCCCTTAACCCCATATCTGCTCACTCTGGATAAAAGCGTCCACCAAATCCTATAAATACAGTGTTCTGTATTGTTGAAATATTTATGATCAAACTGTTGATGTCACCCAAATAAAGGATGGGTTCCCCTTTTGAGTCTGGTTCCTCTCAAGGTTTCTTCCTCATTACATCTTAGGGAGTTTTTCCTTGCCACAGTCGCCACGGCTGCTCATCAGGGATAAATACACATCGTTCACCTTAACTGTTGATTTCTGTAAAGCTGCTTTGAGACAGTGTCTGTTGTGAAAAGCGCTATAGAAATAAACTTCACTTGACGACTATAAATGTTAAAGTGAAAGGGATAGCTCAGTGGTTAATCCTTCTGATCAAAGTAAAATTTCCAGCACCACAATGTTGCCATTGTTGGGCCCTTGAGCAAGACCCTTAACCCTCAAACACTTACTGGTATATAAAGTCACTCTGGATAAGGGTGTCTGCTAAATACCATTAATGTAGTTCAAATCCCACCACCACTAAGCTGGCATTGCTGGGCCATTAAGCAAAGCCCTTAACCTTAATCTATTGCACAGTTGTAAGATAAAGGATACAGCAATATCCCATAAATATAATATAAACATAAATTCTCCTTTTTCCAGAAATATTTAATGTGATATATTACTAAGGTTAAAAGTCATGGGTTTGAGCTTCAGTACTGTCAGACTGCCCCCTGAGTGAAGCCCTCAAAGCTTTTTTCTACAGGGGTATTGTATGGCTGACCCTGTGCTTTAATGGCAACTTCTTAACCTCCTTTTCATGCAAAATGTTAATGTTTTTTTCACAGTGTATGACAAAATTATTCTTCTTCTTCGTTTACCTTTGTCAGCTTCCCAATATCCGATGTCCTCCTGAAATCTGAACGTCAGGCAAACACAATATCAGTCAGGCTCTGCTAAAGTCATGAATAGTCATTTTTAAGGGATTTTAATTCGATTTTAATTATTTGAGTAATAAAACACTGGAGTGAGTGCCAGTGAAAGAACCTGACCTACAAAACCACTCAAAAACCACACATCCTCTTATTACTGCTGTGCTAATATCTCACAATGTCACTACAGCTATATATTATTTAAACTAACTGTGGAACTCGGCTTCATTCCTGGTGTCCTTATTCCCATACAGCTCTCACCTGCCAGTCTCCAGCGCCACGATGTCCTCTGCATAAAACTATTTGTCATTTCACCAGAGAAGAGAACGAAAAGGTTTCTATATATATAATATTTTTTTAATAAACCTGAAAAATTCCATTAAATCCATCTAAAGTGCCACATGAACAGTACCATCATATCGTATCATAGTGTCAGCATGTGTAAGTGTGTGTGTGTTAGTAACAAAATAACGGTTATGCATATAACAGTTATGCGTGGCGCATCTCAGCGTGATTTGGTTCTCCGTGGGCACACAACATAACACTGAAAAGAAACAAAACACTGCAGTGGAGGTACGTTTTTTTCTTTTTCCACGTCAAAAAAAAGGGTCCATCGACTTGAAATAAAAACAACGGCATATCAATCACTATCAGTAGAATCTCGTCTGTATTTTGGCCATTTTAAAAGCATGCAGAAAGATTTCAGGAAAAACGCTGACATACAACAAAATAAAACCAACTGAAGATTTTTGAAGAATAAAACACTAAGATCCAGATGATCACTTGAAATCACAGCATAGATCAGTCCAGAGGACTAAGGCAAACATGAGTCAAAACAGATTCTTTATTGTAACAAATGGACAAAAGTATTGGGACACCTGACTTTTCCAGCCATTTGTAGTTCTATGCCAAACTGTTACCTCAAACTTGGAGGCACACAATTGTGTAGGATGTCTTTGGATGTGACCGCATGACATTTCCATTCACTACAGCCTAACAGCTGTATCAGCATGACAATGCCCCTGTACTTAAAGCCAGCTCTATGTAGATATGGTTTCTCTGGAGTGGAAGATCTCCCGTTATAGAGCTCTGAACTCAAACCTATTAAACACCATTGGGATAAATAAACACCCAGACAACACTCCTCACATCACCTACATCAGTACCTCACTTTACTCACACCCTTGTGGATAAATGAGCACAAATTTCCACTCCAAAATCGAGAGGAGCATCTTCCCAGAAGAGTGGAGGTTATTACAACAGCAAATAGAGACTCAATGTGGAATGGGGTGTTGAAAGCACACCTTATTGTCAGATGTCCAAAAAAAAATTTGTCCACATAATCTATTTATGAAGATCTTCGATTGACTCAAGCAGCTAATACCATTGACTCTCAATTCTTATTTTGTTTTTTGGGGGGGGGGTTGAGCTGATAAATTGTTTTTGTTTACTTTCACCATTATCCTGCCTGCATGCCTTGTGCAAACATCTGTTATGAATAGTCACAATAATAGATCCTTCGAGAATAAAAATACATTTTTAAGTAAACAGTTGATTGTATTTCGGGCGTTTTGCTGTCCTGCAGGTTTCTCATAACAGTATTGCAGTGATGAAATGTGGAGAAATATCAAGGCACTGAATGATTTGCATTATTACATGAAGGTTAAGTTGGTTAGTGTTGTTTTTGTTGTTTAATGATGTTCTTCCACCGAGAGCCTTTAGGTGGCAGTGTACTGAAAATGGCTGCTTCCCCTAAACAAGGTGAGGCTGAAGATGAAGTTAGGGCTTGGCAAATAGACTCTCTTTTACAGCGCGCATGTGTGTGTGTGTGTGTGTGTGTGTGTGTGTGTGTGTGGAGATACAGGTGATGTTTTGCTGGTTACACAGAAACATACAGTGGGAAAAACAGATGATATGAGCTTTGGTGATTTAA
This sequence comes from Silurus asotus, assembly GCA_024362625.1. Taxonomy (NCBI): domain Eukaryota; kingdom Metazoa; phylum Chordata; class Actinopteri; order Siluriformes; family Siluridae; genus Silurus; species Silurus asotus. Next base: position 327,733 of record MU551642.1, read on the forward strand.
GTTTTCAGTGATATTGAGTGTTGTCTAAAATTCCCATAAAAAAAAAACTCTATTCTGATATATTCACTCAACATTATTTCTACATGTACGATCTGTATATGCATAAATGTTTGCATTGTGTGTAGGTTCACTAAAACTTTTAAGTCCAGAATGGCTTGACGTCATTTGGCTATACCACATCGGAAATGTGGAGAAAGTTTAAAAAAAACAAACAAAAAAAAACAACATTTTTTAAAGCAGTTGTGAAATAAAATCAGGAATACTAAAGAGAGCTGAAACATCACTGAGAGACAAAAACACAAGTTGATTTAACACAATTGTTTGCTCCTCTTGCATCTTGGACGAATCCCTTTTTTTAATCCAGCTGCAGGTGTAGAAAACCCTTCACGTCTGGCTGAGAACTGCACATCTGAGCTGCATATACAACTTATTTAAGAAGAACGTAATACAAAACGAAAAATAAAAAGGCTTTTTCCTCCTCATTGGCAAAGCGATAGAGCCGGTAAACAGAAGAGTGAGTCAGTTGAAGTTTCCCTGGTGCAACCGTGTGGTTTTTCTTTATGTCCTCTTTAGTTCATGAACTGCGTGTAGCCCTCGGCTCCCGTTACGATCACGTCCATCCAGATCCTCATGGCCTCTGGAGACGGAGCCACCATGTAGTAGAGTCTGTCGTGGGTCTTTACACAGAAGGTCAGAGAAGGGTTGGGGCTCTGGGGGCAAAGATACGAGAATGCCATTAGCTGCAGGAGCAATGCTTTTTAGCACAGAGCATCTGCTAAATATCTGTTGAATATATGAAGTCGGCTAGCGTAATTCGGCCATGCAGGACAATGCAGCTAATGCTGCATTAGGTTGATTAGGTTAATTTTGCTAGTCAAAGCATGGTGCATGGTCACATGACTGAAAAATCATACATGCCATTCAGTTTTTGTTTTTTTTTTGTGCTGCAGAAATCAAATAAAAACCTTTAGGTAAGCTGTTTATTTGACTCCTGGGCTTAAGATGTGCTGATGTACAGTGCATCTGGAAAGTATTCACAGCGTTTCACTTTTTCTACATTTTGTTGTTACAGCCTTATTCCAAAATGGATTAAATTCATTTATTTTCCTCAACATTCTACAAACAATACCCCATAATGACAACGTGAATGGAGTGTGTTTGAAATATTTACAAATGTATTTAAAATAAAACAGAAAAATCACGTACATAAGTATTCACATGACACTCAAAACAGTGCATGTTAACAGTGCATGTCAGAGAACAAAGGGCATGTCAAAGAACAAACTAGCCATGAAGTCCAATTATCTGGAGACCTCCGAGGCACAGACCTGATGAAGGGTATATAAAAATATCTGCAGCATTGAATGTCCCAATAAGCACAGTGTCCTCCATAATACACAAATGGAAAAAGTTTGAAACCATTAGGACTCTTTCTAGAGCGGACCGCAGAGCCAAACTGAGTGACCTGGGGAGAAGGACCTTAGTCAGAATGGTGACCAAGAACCCAATCGTCACTCTAAAAGAGCTCTCTCTGTGGAGAGAGAACCTTCCAGAAGAACAATAATCTCTGCAGCACTCCACCAATCAGGGTTGTATGGCCAGAAGGAAGCCACTCCTCAGTAAAAGGCTCTTGACAATTCGCCTGAAGTTTGCCAAAAGGCACCTGAAGGACTCTCAGACCATGAGAAACAAAAACGTTTTGGCCTGAATGCCAAGTTTCATTTCTGGAAGAAACCAGGCACCACTCATCACCTGACCAACACTATCTTTTTAGTGAAGCATGGTGGTGGCAGCATCATGCTGTGGGGATGTTTTTCAGCAGCAGGGACTGGGTGATTAGTCAGGAATGAGGGAAAGATGAATGCAGCAATGTACAGATACATCCTTTATAAAAAACCTTATCTAGAGTCCTCTGGACCTCAGACTGGGGTGACGTTTCATCTTCCAACAGGACAACAATCGTAAGCACATGCCATGTGAATGTCTCTGAGTGGCCCAGTCAGAGCCCAGACTTAAACCCAACTGAACATCTCTGGAGAGATCTGAAAATGGCTGTGCATCCAACCTGATGGCTTGAGAGGTTCAAAAAAGAAAAAAATGGAAGAAACTGCCAAAAAAAGAAAGCTTGTAGCATCATACTCAAAAAGACTTGAGTCTGTAATTGGTGCCAAAGGTGCTTAAACAAAGTATTGAGCAAAGGCTGTGAATTTTGGACTTACAGTGAAGCAAAACGTATTTAGTCAGCCACCCATTGTGCAAGTTCTCCCACTTAAAAAGATGAGAGGCCTGTAATTTTCATCATAGGTACACTTCAACTATGAAAGACAAAATGAGGAGGGAAAAAAAAAAAATCCAGAAAATCACATTGTCTGATTTTTAAAGAATTATAAATTCAAAGAACACCACACCTACTGTGAAGCATGAGGAAAAAGTTTGAAACCACCAGGACTCTTTCTAGAGCGGACCGCAGAGCCTTACAGTGGAGCAAAAAAGTATTTAGTCAGCCACCCATTGTGCAAGTTCTCCCACTTAAAAAGATGAGAGGCCTGTAATTTTCATCATAGGTACACTTCAACTATGAAAGACAAAATGAGGAGGGAAAAAAAAAAAATCCAGAAAATCACATTGTCTGATTTTTAAAGAATTATAAATTCAAAGAACACCACACCTACTGTGAAGCATGAGGGTGGAATCATCATGATTTGGGTCTGTTTTTCTGCAAAGGGACCAGGACGACTGATCCGTGTAAAGGAAAGAATGAATGGAGCTACGTATCGTGAGATTTTGAGTGAAAACCCCCTTCCATCAGCAAGGGCATTGAAGATGAAACGTGGCTGGGTCTTTCAGCATGACAATGATTCCAAACACACCGCCCGGGCAACGAAGGAGTGGCTTCGTAAGAAGCATTTCAAGGTCCTGGAGTGGCATAGCCAGTCTCCAGATCTTAACCCCATAAAAAATCTTTGGAGGGAGTTGAAAATCCGTGTTGCCCAGCGACAGCCCCAAAACATCACTGCTCTAGAGGAGATCTGCATGGAGGAATGGGCCAAACTACCAGCAACAGTGTGTAAAAACTTTGTGGATACTTAGAGAAAACGTTTGATCTCGGTCATTGCCAACAAAGGGTATATAACATTGTGATCAACTTTTGTTATTGACCAAATACTTATTTTCCACTATAATTTGCAAATAAATTCAAAAAAAATCAGACAATGTAATTTTCTTGATTTTTTTTTCTATTTTGTCACTCATAGTTGAAGTGTACCCATGATGAAAATTACAGGCTTCTCTCATCTTTTTAGGGACAACTTGCACAATTGGTGCCTGACTAAATACTTTTTTGCCCCACTGTATGTACATGTGATTTAAAAAAATTTTTATTTTTAATAAATTTGCAAAGATTTCAAAACACACTTTTTTCACATTGTCATTATGGTTAATTGTTTGCAGAATCTGAAGAAAAATAATGAATTGAATACATTTTGGAATAAGGCTGTGACAAGAAAATGAGGAAAAAGTGAAGCACTGTGTATACTTTCCAGATGCACTGTAGTTAGTAGACGAGTTCTACATCCTACTTCTGATCTACAATCTACATTGTATTAAATTAGAGTTGAATTTCTTCATAATTCCTTCAGTTTTGAGACCGAAAGTGACTTAATGGACAAGTACCAGAGTGTATTAATCGAGACTTCAAAGCACTTTCTCTAAGTCACTCAGGATAAAGGTGTCTGCTCCGTGCCATAAATATCAATGTCTCTATTTATTTCCTATAAAAGTGCCAGCTGTTATTCAAATCACAAGTTTATATGAACCGCTTGTTCTAACGCGTACACGTTTCTATAGCAACAGCAATAGGGGCTTGGCAGACGGTGGCACGCAAAATTCGGAGACGAATAATAAACGGATTCGAAATGTGTCGATGGCATGTAATTGTCTTGGGTGTCAGCATGTTGCAACAGCTTTCCAGCACGTTTTTCCACCGCAGGAAAGACTTCAGGAAAGAGGACTTGCATTTTGTGCTTTCTCTGTAATATAACAAGCTGCGTTTTTTTTTTTCTCTCTCTCTTCTTATTAACATTTTGGTAGGGGGGGTTGTGGGGTTAAAGACTGGTTTGTTATAAGACCTTACTTGTTTCATGGACATTTCACAAACTTAAATGTAACCATAAATGGACCAAAAATGCATGTGATTCTTTATAAATGCAAAAAATATTAATCTGATTGCCTGATTCTTAGAGTAAATGCTGATTTTTCTTATCATGTTTCCATCTTTACCTATTAAACTTGTAAAATATTGTTACTGCAGACACTTAAAATTTTTCTCCTTAAATTTTTAGTTTTTTTTTTTTTTTTTTTTTTTTTTACTGCATGCCATTCAGGAGCCTGAACTGTCTGGGCAGACATTTTTGGGCAGCGTTTCTAGGCTTCTCTCCTGAAATAATGGCAATCCAATTCTAAAGACAGCATAAGACAGTTGTCTTCCAAGGCTCATTATTTTGGCCAAATTTGAAGGAAGAGCTGCATATATGCTTCTCGGTGAAGGCGAGCTCACTTATTCTGTTCACCAGATGAGCGTTTCATAAAAATCGGAAACAGAAAATATAAATAAATAAATAAAAATAAATGAAAAAATAAATACAAAAAATTGGTGGTCCCGATTGACAGGGTGTATTATTTGCTAGCTAGCTTGTGATTCATAAACAATAAAAAAAAAAAAAAACAGGCAATAATCATGATTAAAAAGTAATAATATAACCTAGACACCACTTTCCAAACACACACACATTGAAAGTTCGTGGTTGGATAAAATAAACACTTGCGCACAGACAAAGCGCCACATAGACAGTTAGTAAGTTGTACACATTTATACACACACATGCACACACACACGCACTTCTCTGTAAAACTGAGGAGGCAGCAGTTCAGAGATGTGCTGGAGGTAAATGGATCCGAATAATACGAATATGTCCCTCAGTCCCTATTTGCCACCACACAATCAAGACCTGACCTAATGCCATTAAACACTGCGGCCAGGGATTGGAGGGTGGAGGTGGGGGGAGAGCTGGAATAAGCCCCATCACTCCAAGGCAAGACTCTGTGACTAATTCACCTCAACGAGGATTAAAAGGCTTTATTATAGCAAAAAAGAATGTATAATTCGGTTTCGGCTTTGCCCATGAGCAAAAAAAAGAGTTTTGGTGGCATGCAGGACTCGTTCTGAACATACATACACTTGTCAAGTTCAGGTTGAAAAATCCTTTCTGTGAGGCACAGCCAGCAGAATGAAAGAATAAATCGGAAAATAATAGTGGAGAAAGAGAAAGACAGAGAGGGAGAGAGAGAAATACAAAATAAAATGCTATCAACAAGTGAGAAACGAATCCATGGGAAGTAAATGAACGGAATTAAATGAGCATTTAAAAAGAATGAATAAATAAAAGCAGCAATTACAGAGGACTCGGAGCGGTGTGAACGCTCGGACGCGGCAGCAGCGAGGGAATACGCGCGTGTAGCTTCGTTACAGAGACGGCGAATCAGCTGGGAATCAGCAAAAAACACTCCTTAATGGGATGATTTACCTTCGAGGCGCTGCGTAAATGGTCGTAGTAAACTTCCTCAATGGCCTGGAAATAGATCACTCCTTTCAGCTTGCTCTCATGCTTGTCTGGGAACCATGAAAAATAAACATAAAAAAGGACAAGATTGAAAAAAAATTAACAATGTTGAGAAGCCATACCTTTAACATGTTTGAAATTAATATAAAATAATCTGTTTTTTTATTTTTTATTTTTTTTATAAAACGTTACATCCTCATTTGGGGATCAGGTGTGTGTGTGGATGTGTGTGTAAATGTGTGTGGACATTTACAGTCATGTGACAGACTGAAGTTGCCTTGAGTTGTTTTTTTCTGTTTGCCATAATAAAAACCAGTAATTTAAAAAAAAAAAGTAAAAAAAAAATGTTTAAAGTATTTAAATAAAAAATAGATTTCACAAAACATCTGTAAATAATAATTAAATATTAATGTTATTTTGAAGAATAAATCACATGAAATTAAGTTTTGTTTTTAATATTAATTTCCGTTAAATGTTACTCCGTTACATTTTTTAAATGTTATTAAAAAATATAGCACTTTTATAAAGTGTTGGAAAATCTCATTTTTGGATCGAAAGTGTGTGTTTGTGTGTGTGGAGGGTGTGAAAATTTAAAAGGGAGGTCATGTGACAGATTTTTTACACTTATATTTAAAAAAAAAGCACAAAAAAGTAAAACCATTATTTCATTTAATCTCTGTATTTATGCTTTTAATTTTTTTTTCAAAATTATTCTTAATTTTCATTAAAAAAACACAAAAATGTTAAGGAGGTAAAAAAAAAAAACTTCCTGCATTATTCCACTTAATAATATTTAACACGGTTTATGTGAACCGTAATGTAAAAACAAGTGGGTAAAACTACACTGTCCTCAGAGGCAGCGATCTGGGAGGCAGCAATCGAGCCCTGTTATTGAGTTTGCGCCATCTTTTTTGCCTGTGTAACCATTAGGGGTAGAAACCGCTATCCCTGCTGAGCACGACGGCTGAGTGTGAAACAGAATTTCCACAGCATTGCGCTCGATTTCATCAGCATCATACAGAACGCGGACGAGCTGCTGGATATTTGTATGCCTCGAGCTATCCCGAGGCTATCGGAAACCACAGCAGCCTTCCCCGAGCTAAAGCCGCCGCTAATTACCGCATCCCCCCACGCTAGCATCACTATGCCAAGACTCGGCTCTTGAGAAAGATGTCTTATAATTCATATAAAAAAAAAAATCTAAATACTGTAAAACACTGTAAATCCTTCATTCATTTATTTCACTTTTTGGGCTTAATTTGTTTCCATACTCGACTCTTTTGCTGCCAAGTCGATTTTGCTTGTAAGTGATATCTCACTCGCGCCAATAAAAATGGATTCGGTTCAGAATTGTAGGCGCACATCATTTCAGGAGCTGAATACCTACCGGCGTAGTAGGAGAACGTGCGTTTAAGGCGGTCGAAGACGAACCAGCGCTTCTTCCACGATTTAATCTTTCCGCCCATCTTAACCAGGTGGCCCTTGCACATCTTTTCTGTGAGGATGATGTGGTAGCAGGTCTCCACGTTGTGACCCGACGACTCCACGTGCGAGCGCAGGTCAAACTCCTCTTTGCGGATGGGAAGGTAGCGCGTCATGGGCCGAGCCTTTGACCAAAAACAAGAAATCGATAATAAAAGGCAAGGAAAATAAATTTGTAACATTTCTTCAAACAGCAACCCGTGATCGATTCTACAGACACATCTGAATCAAACTCCTCGAAATCATTACCAGACACGGCGATTGATTTGTGGTCGTCATTCTGAATAAAAACAAATTCATCACGATGGAGCAGTCAACCTTTACATCTCTTTTTTTTTTTACGAATCGCTTATTTGCATCGCACGGCTCAGCTCGGGTCCCTGCACTATAAAAAGACACGAGGACCTTATTTGTGCATAAAATCAAATTTCTAAGGACACTGACTACAAACGCCACATCTTCAAAGCTGCCTTCCCCCTGGGTGTCAAACTCCTCGCTCCCCAGCAGAACAGAGATATAAAGTCCCCATCACAGTCACACAGAGCTCTGGCATGGAAGCTGTAATGCTGTGAAACAGTTAGATGCGATTTCCATAACCTGTTTTTATGACCTTCACTGTTAGGATTGGAAAAGTGTAGGAATCAGTAGGTTTTCAAACTCCAAGTGTGTAGGTATGCTTGATGTAGAAAAAGTCAAAAGAGAATTTAAAATTGTACGAAAAACTCGGCTGATGGAAGTGTAAATGCACATGTGTGTGTGTGTGTATATTATATATATACACACACACACACACACACACACACACACACACACACACACTATATTTGTATCTTTTTTCTTGTCATAAACAACTGAATATATATATTAGTTTGTATTAAATAAAAGAGAATTCCAGCCAATAAAATCTCAATACTCACTATATAAAGTGCCGATCAAGAACATCGATTTCAATAAAATAAACTTTGATAAGTAATCAAGCGGTGCTACTTTAATTTACTTGGAAATAATAAATAAACAACAAAATGAACAAATGAAAAGATGCACTTTAGGGTTTAGGACAAAGCCGAACTCAAACTATCGATTGTACTGTTTAGTATAGTGCTTGCTAATCACGTGTGTGTTGTGCTTTCGAGAACATTCGGAATACTCCCGATTCAGAGATGACGTATGTGAACATTTGGAACTGTTTTATCATCATAACCCTGTAAACATGCCGACTCTCTGTGTAACTCTGCAAACCGACCTCAAATTTGTCAGTTGTACTTTTTTATATTTTTTAAAGTTTTGCTGCAGAAAATGTAAATTGTCCAAAATAATTTAGTATGAAATAGTAATCCCTCGTAACTCTCCGTAAATATTGACAAACGCTGCTGGGAAAAGTGCACATCCCCATCCCTGAGCCGCACTGAGAAACGCTGATACAATATCGGCGGCCACATTACAGGTAGCTGCTTACAGACGCTGTACAAATCTTACACGAGAATTTCATTAGTTCCCGAGTGCATGATCTCATGCGGGGGCCACAGAAAACAAACAAACAAACAAACAAAAATTTCATAATATCCTTATGGAGCCATGGTCATTTCCACTGCAGCAAAAACAAACGGGAAAAGTGACGGCGATATCTGAATATGTCTGAAACTGTTGTGTATTCAGTTTCAATTACGCTCAACCCACATATGCAGTTTATTACAAATCTTTACAACCAGAATAAATCAGCTCAGTTTGTGTGCAGTGTTGTGGTTGTGTTATATTTAATAGAAATGTGCTGACCAATAATGATTATGAATTCTAATTAGTAACAGAGTAACTAAGAGTAACATATTATATATATATATATATTGAAAGACACAACTGGTCCATTAAAAAAATATTCCAATTCCTAAATTAATGTGTAAACAAGGCAGTACATGTACATGTGATACTTTTAAAATAATTCTATTATCATCATTATATAAGAAATAACAGTAAGCCTACCCCAAGCCCTGAACAACATTAGTCAGTTATTAATCATAGGTTATTCCTGAAAAATTCTCTTGTATCACAGTATATTATGGTATTGTCAAATATCAAATATCTTGGCCATAATGAGTTGAATTCGTATTATCTGGATATGGGTTTTTTTGTCTGTGCATTCATATCCCGAACATCATCCGATCCGCAGTGTCCCCTGTTTATCATTCACCTCAGCAGCCTCACCTGAGAGAAGTTCTTTGCTCTCATCTTCACCTCCTTTTCAATGAGCTGCTGCCGGTGCACCGTTTCCTCCTGCAGCCTCTTCTCGGCCTCCTCTCTCCTCTTCCTCTCCTCCTGCAGCAGCTGTTTACGTGCCTGGCTTTCTCGCTCCTGCAGTACACACACACACACACACACACACACACACACACACACACACACACACACACACACAGCCATTAAGGTAAGTTAGCATTCTCCTTCAATACGATATTAAATAATTAATCTTTGCATGTACAGGTTGCAGGTTTTCCGTCACCTTGGACTCGAGGAGTCTGGCCTTCTCCAGATGAGCCTCCCTAAGCAGCTTCTCCATCTCTTCGATTTTCAGAGCATCCAGCCCGCTTGCACTGCGTCACAATAGCGCACAGGGTTTGTTTCAGTTTTTTTGTCGTCTACATGCCACATTCAGTAATTTAATTCAAACAGATTATTAGCTCCTGCTATGCCACTTGCCTGCCTAATAGAGCGGCAGAGACAACTTTGGACATGACACATGACGAATGGCATACAATCTTAACCACGCACCAGTTTCATCACGCACATTATTCTTGTTGTTTTAGAGTTATTAAATGAAAGATCAGGAAAAAGTACTTTGGAAATGTCGTGCTTTATGAATGAAATTATTATCCGAATCGAGATCACGTTAATTGGTGGGTACATCATTATAGTAAAAAAATATATATACTCATACTCTGGTACAATTTTGTATGTATATGTAATATATGTAATTTTACTAATAATAAACATACATTTGCATAAAGCACCCATATTTGTAAATGCCTATGTTGATTAGAGTATGAAACAATTTAAGGTATTAAAGCATTAATTTAAGGTACATTTTGAACAGATACAGATGTGCAAATAAGTTGCGATATCATAATTTAAGATACATATGTTTGTGTGTGTGTGTGTGTGTGTGTGTGTATGTATATACACATACATACATACACACACACACACACACACACACACACACACACACACACATATATATACTGTATATATAAAAAGTCTTGTCATGCTACATACTTAAATACAGTGGTGTGAAAAAGTGTTTTCCTGATTTCGTTTTTTTTTTTTTTTTTGCATGTTTTCTCACAGATGTTTTAGATCATCAAACTAATTTAAATATTAGTAAAAGAAAACACAAGTGAACACAACATGCAGTTTTTTTTTTAATGAAGGTTTTTATTACTGAGGGAAACTAAATTCAAAACTACATGGGCCTGTGTGAAAAAGTGTTTGCCCCCTAAGCCTAATAACTGGTTGGGCCGCTCTTAGCAGCAACAACTGCAATCAAGCGTTTGTGATAACTTGCAGTGAGTCTGTTACTGCGCTGTGGAGGAATTTTGCTCCACTCATCTATGCAGAATTGTTGTAATTCAGTCACATTGGAGGGTTTTCAAGCGGGAATCGCCTCTTTAAGGTCATGCCACAGCATCTCAATAGGATTCAGGTCAGGACTTTGGCTAGGCCACTCCAAGGTCTTTATTTTGTTTTTCTTCAGCCATTCAGAGGTGGACTTGCTGGTGTGTTTTGGATTATTGTCCTGCTGCAGAACCAAAATTAGCTTAAGCTTGAAGTCAGAAGAATTCAGCTCAGATGACCAGACATTCTTCTTAGGGTTTCTTTGGTAAACAGCAGAACTCATGGTTCCATTTATCACAGCAAATCTTTTAGGTCCTGAAGCAGGAAAACAGCCCCAGACCATCACACTACCACCACCATATTGTACTGTTGGTATGATGATCTTTTTCTGAAATGCGGTGTTACTTTTACACCAGACGTAATGGGACACACACCTTCCAAAAATTTTAACATTTGTCTCATCAGTCCACAGAGAAGTTTTCTGAAAGTCTTGGGGATTTTTAAGATGTTTTCTGGCAAAACTGAGACGAGCCTTTATGTTCTTATTGTTCAGCAGCGGTTTTCATCTTGGAACTCTTGCAAGTGGAACTCTTGCAAGTGAGGCCTGCAGTTCTTTGCTGTTGTGTTAATTTTGTTCAACTGGCCACTCCTGGGAAGGTTCTCCATTGTTCCATGTTTTTGCCATTCTTTTTCATTTGTTTCTGAATTTCTTTGGTTTTCTCAGCATGATGTCCAGCTTTAAAGGATCTTTTGGTCTCCTTTACTTTGTCAGGTAGGTCCTATTTAAGAGATTTCTTGGTGTGGCAGTAATCAGGACTGGGTGTGGCGAGAGAAATAGAAATCAGGTGTAATAAATCCCAGTTTTAACAGGGGGGCAAACACTTTTTCACACAGGGCCATGTAGGTTTGGATTTTGTTTTCCCTCAATAAAAAAAACCTTCATTTAAAAACTGCATGTTGTGTTTACTTGTGTTTTCTTATACTAATATTGAAATTATTATTAGTGTGCATATCGGTGTTATTAAATTCATTTCCAAAGTACACATTACATTACAGCTGTTACTTCTTAGAGAGTTACTTTTATTGAAATCGGTCAGGATGGGAAGGGGAAGGGGAAGGGTCTGCACAGAGACGCGTGCACTGTTACACTTCTTCATTCGGGGTCTGGGATGGACACTGAGATTGACCGGATCTTTAATAACAGAAGTGTTGGCGATTCGCTGCAGTTTGCCTCTGGCCCGAGTATCAGCTGCACCAAACCAGACAATTATAGAGGAGGTCAGTATGGACATGGTGATGGATGTGGACTGATACTGCCTGGGGGAAGATTGGATTTTTTTTTGTTTCGCTGGCTCAGGCTTTGTGGAGCCTTTTGGTGATGTGGCTAGCATTTTCCTCTGGCTAAGGTTTACATGACATGACAGTCTAGAGAAACCTGAATCGCTCAATAGCTGATGGTGATACAGGTTCTGAAATCAATACGCATATTCTGTGATTTTTGTTCAGGTATCCTGATTGTACCTGATACATTTGCGTGTGCTTATGGATATCGGGGGCCTGTAAGAGCGATGTCCTGTGCAAACATGTGTTGCTTGATGGACGGCTCATTAGAGCTGCAGATGTTGCTGCATTGGGAAAAGAGAACAAGGAAAGCATGTATCTCTGGGGTGTGCCGGTGCTGAGTTATAGTGTCTGACATGTATTTGCCAAGCTGACTGTCTGTCAGGAAACCTGTGATCCATTGGCAGATGGGGTTTGGCAGATCGAGTCAGCTTCATGTCCAGCAGCGCTGCAATGATCGTGCTGAAGGCTGAGCCCAAGTCAAGAAATAAGATCTTTACGTGTTCTAAAAATGTTGAGATGCAGCTGAATGAAACGTAGGCTCGTTTTTAATCCACCGCCGACCGACCAATTGGTTCTGACGGCGAACGGCTGGCAAAAAGAAAATAACAAACTAAAAAAAAAAACGTCTGGCTAAAGTAAAAAACAAAACAAACAAAAAAAAAAAACGTCTGGCTAAAGTCAAAAACAAAACACAAAAAAAAAAAACATGGTAGGAAACTGTTTGGCTTCTGTTGTAAGTGGTTTTCAAGTAAGCGAACTAATAATGCTAGCTAGAGCCACTTATGTACAAGCAGTGCAAAATTCCACATGCCCTTAGGATAAAATTAAGAACGAATTTAACCAACAAGACAATTAGAGTGTTTGCTTTCACAGATATTTCGTCATTATCACACGTAATAAAATGCTAAGATATTAATAGTACCCAAAAAAAAAAAAAGAGGAAAAAGATCATTAAAAAGTTTTTACCTTCCCTCAAGGGAGTCATGGCCAAAACTTTGGGCTTTTTATTTCAGATTACTTTTAAACCGTTTTTCTGATTTTCTCGAGGTCCGTTAGTTGCTTTGCTGCAATAAACGTTGCACAGGGATTTCTTTTTTTTGTCTACATTGTAAAATAGGGATACACGGTTATTTCCATTTAGAAAAAAAATCGGAAAACACTTATGTATTGTGCTTTATACATCCACCACATTGAGGTTAAAAGCTGTATAATGTATTTGTAAGGCATGTTGGGAATAACGTCAAGCATTGACTGGTGATAGAATACTGTAAAGGTTGTCAAATACAGATTTTTTTTTTTTTTTTGCCCAAAAGATCTCAAAATCTTATGTCAAGAACAATTTAAGCTGATTTTTGGGTTTATTTCCTTCTATGTATGAGTTACTGTACAAAATGCACCACACATATGGAATGTAACAGCCTGCAAAAAGGCTAATTGTTTTTTAACTGCATGACTAGAGATAAAAAAATAAAAAAATTAATCAAACAAAAGCAGATTTATGATAAATGAGCTCCAGAGAGTGGATGTAAAACAGGGACATCAGCTGCACAGATTTCTGTTAGTGGGAAGGCATTTTTCTAACCTGGACATGTTATCGGGCGAGCAGGCGGAGTTGTTGCTGGTGGAGACACTGGTGTCGATGCTGTCCGAGCTCTCCAAACTAAGCGTGTCGTAGTTGTCCTCTCCAGCAGAGGGTGCTGTGTGGTGCAGTATGGAGTGATGGACCAGTGGAGGAGTGGGAAAGCCGCTTAGATGCGTGTGGGAGCCATGCAGCGCCTCCCACTGGCATTGAGCCTCGGCTGCAGCCTTCTGCTTCAGCTCGGCCAGACGCCGCCGCTGCTCCTCGATCACCTGCTGACCTGCGGAGAGAGAGAGAGTGAGAACGTAAGTGCAGGAATGTAAACAGAAGCAGAATGGACAGATGGACAAATTAGGTGTGAGATGGTATGGAAAAACAGAGTGTATAATTAGTATTTTTTGTACATCACCACATCTGGTGCACTGCTGCATTTAAAAAAGGTGATGACCTATAATCTTGTGGCATCAAAAATCATTTCTAATTGATATTAAATTTTTTCAATAAGATTTCTGATCAGTAAGATTGATATGTAATTAATAATAGACATTCCAAAATACAGTTTGACGTAAAACATTCTTGAATATTTTTTTTTGTGCATAAACAGAACATTGCTATTAAAATATTTGTTTCTCATCAGAAACCGTCACACACCTAATACCGTATTTCATATAACTCCATGCCAAGCCTAAATAAAACAAAAAAAAATCAATACAAATAATTAATTAAAAGAAAATGTATAAACCCATGTATCCATGTAGGATAACACGCTATAACCAAGCTGACCAATCATGCCCTCTCAGGTACAGCACAGAGACCTGGACTCATTTAAAAAAATTCAAATAAAAAATGTTAATAAATAATTAAATAATACAAATAATGCCCAAGCAAATCTGGCCCCGTTTAAATAGCACTGCTTCCAGTCAAAGCGAAAAACACACCTCAACCATTTGGCTCCATGCTGAGAAAGAGAACAAAGTCCAGAAAAAAAAAACCAGAAAGCACACTTGTAAATGAAATCATGCACCATTTGAAGTCGAGCCGCAACGATCAGAGAGGAAGCGAAGGATAAAGTGGTAATAAAGATGAGATTATGAGGACACGACCAAAACCCACTCCAGACTCAATGCGCTCTACCTGTGGGACTGTCCATGGCGGAGAACTCGGGCGACGATGGCAAGTAGTCTGGGTGAGAGTGGGGGGGATAACGGAGGTGAACGAACAAAAGTGAAAGACACAACGTCACACTGGTTGTGAAAAAAAAAATGAAAAAAGAAAACGGGAGGAGGAGTTGAGAGGAAAGTGTGGACGGGATGGGGAGGAGTGAACAAGCACTGGTACGTTTCATGTAAAAAAAAAGATTCAGATAATCAGATCATCACTTTGATCAGTTTGTTTCTTTCATGTTTAATTAATTAATTCCTGCTTTTATCCAGTTTTATTGTTACATTTCAAAGGTGTATAATGTCCTATGTAATATAAATGTACTGTATTTAAAAACAAATACTGGCTGCATTAGGAATCCAAAATGAATCAATTAATTCAGATTTTTTATTTTCAGATTTCTTTCCTTACATTTCAAAACTGTATGATGAATATACTGTATTATGGAAACACATTCTGGCTAAATTAGTAATTGAACTGAACTCAAATAAGGAATTGAAATTTTTTCGAACATTTTCTTGACTGGAATCATTAGACTCCATCTAATCCCAGATTTTCCGAATCAGACCATCTGCTTTCTGAATTTGATTTGTTTTAATCATTTAAAAATATTTGTTCATTTTAAACGAGTCTTTATTGTGACTCAGGAGACCGAGCCGTCTCAAAGAGCGATTTGTTTATTTTCTAATGGAAATGAGAAAAGCATTGCATTCGTTTACCTCTGAACTCTCGACTTGTCCAAGTCGTTCCTTCTTATATTACGTGACTCCCATATACGCTATGCAGTGCATCACACAGGAAACAGAATTTAGTAGTTCATCTCATAAATCCTTTGTTCCGAGTGTTTTGTCATGGGATTCACATAGAAGCTACACAATGCAAGAGATTTTTTTGGGTCCAAATCTTGACATTTTATGCGACTCATGTGGCAAAAGAACGAACGACAAAGAGCAGAGGATATAAGATTTGAGCCACTCATTCTGTTTGTCTTAAGCTGCATTGTAATATTTATAAAATTATTGGAAATAAAGTCAAAGATCCTGTATGTAGACAAGATAAACATTATATATATATAATTTTATACATTTTTTATTTTGATGAACGAGATTCAAAGAACCGAGTCACTAAAATGGTCCGATCTTCTACTCACTACTTAAAAGTAATTAAGGTCAAATAATAGAAGTTTAACTAATCCACATTATTTGGTTTTATACTGTAGGAACACAATTGTAATATACATACTCCAAAGTCGATACTTCATAAAGAAATAAAAGGTTTAGGATTGCTGCTACTTTGGCTCAAACTACTTTGTGTGTGTGATTAGAGCTTATAAAAACATGGTGTGAATACCTTTCTGTTGCAGCGCCAGCTGCCTCTTCATCTCAATGTCCTGTAAAGTGGCTGCAAGGTTGCGGGGGAGACTGCCAGTGCTGTTGGTTACAGTTATGGGACTCTGGGCAAGTGAAAAGACAATCATTGACAATTCGAGTTAAACCAAAGTAGTGTGTTATATCTCAATAGTATTACACAGGATAGAAATGTGTGTGTGTGTGTGTGTGTGTGTGTTTTACCCTGGAGGGAGTGTTGCGGCCGAGTGTTGCTGTGGTGTAAGGGGGGGAAAGTCCAGCACTCACTTTTGGCTTCTGTGAGGATTGACTGGCATCGCTGTCTAGCCTGGAGCGAAACACCTACAGAAAAGACAAACTGGACCATTAACACACAAAACATCCCACGCATTGGCTTTAGGAAATAGTTTATCATGTTTTGGGTTTTTTCAGTACATAAATGTGCAGACTTGGGAAAACTCCCGACATTGAAAAATTTGTTCTGGAACTACAGACTCAAATGTGTGTTTTATTTGCTGTGTCTCAATTTTATTGGAATTTCGATGATTTATCAGGTCAATGCCATAATAAAATAGGGGATAAATTGCTTTTTAAGATTACTACTTGTAGAAAACCAGCACCTGGAGACTGTGTGAGGATAATCACACTTTGCAGAGCAGACTGGCTGTTTCTTTAACAATGTACACTGACCAGGCATAACACTATGGCATTATAACATTATGACAGGTGAAGTGAGTAACACTGATTATCTCTTCATCATGGCACCCGTTAGTGGGTTGGATATATTAGGCAGCAAGTAAACATTTTGTCCTCAAAGTTGATGTGGTAGAAGCGGGAAAAATGGGCAAGCGTAAGGATTTGAGTTTGACAAGGCCTAAATTGTGATGTCTAGACGACTGGGCCGGAGCATCTTCAAAACCACAGCTCTTGTGGGGTGTTTCCCGGTATGTAGTGGTCAGTATCTATCAAAAGTGGTCCAAGGAAGTAACAGTGGTGAACCGGCGACAGGGTCATGGGCGGCCAAGGCCGATTAATGAAGACTGGCCTGTTTGGGTCCGATCCAAGACGGGTCACAACTGTTTTCAGCAAAAGGAGGAAGTGGTCCTAATGTTATGCCAGATTGGTGTTTGTTACTACATTGCCAATGTGAGGAATATTTGCAAAATTATATCCTGAGAAATAAACATTTCCGAATGTTTAAATTTATAACACTTGGCACCCGACTGTTTGCTAGACTTTGGCCATAGTAACAGGTTTTCCCAGGTTTTACCATACAAGTGCTATTTATGTTTTCTCTCTATGTTTAAATGACCAGTGTGGGTCTACATTATTTTTTAAATCTCCTCTCAATTTTTAGAGAACATTTTTACGATCAATATTATTATGTGAAACCAAACATTTATATGCAAGATTCCAGATAAAACTGTTTTATAGTATGTATAATTATACATGGTATCATATAAATTCACAGTTAACTAAACACGATTCTAGGAAAAAGAAAAAATCTCATCATCAATAAAAATTTCTGTCTGAATTACAATAAAGATCAAGCTTTTATCCCAATACTCCTAAATGAGCAGACTGCTTTACTAGACATTCCTTGCGACCTTTCCAGTTTGTTTACCAGCAGAGCAACGGCCATGAGCCACAAAGTCCAAACACGACCAAACAAAACCCAAACAATGTGACGACACTCATCAACAACGTACAGCACAGACTTCACACTCAGAGCTTCATGGAGCTACCATGCATTCAGAGACACCTAAGGACATGAAGATGTGAGAGCAAAGTGGGAAAGAAAACAAAAAGAGGGAAAGCTGGGTCTTGATGGGACGAGTTACCTGCAGAGGCACGTGTGCTGAGTGAGCTTTAGACAGGAAAGATGGTGGGCACAGCTGGCTAAGCGCTCCAGCCACCATCACCTCCTGGTACCAGTGCTCTAAATCTAGCCTGTGGATCTGAGGCCTAAACAGCTCCATCTGCCACTTAACCCACATCAGAATGCACAGGAAGGTAGTGGGGTGAAATAGGCAAAAAAGAATTGAAATAAAATAATAAAGTAAAATGGAGGAAAAGTGGGGAAAAAGAAGACGAACAGAGGAAAGCGTTATTATGGAACTGAAATTCTGGTTTAATGAGAAGAGTGAACTATTAATTCGTTTGAAAGAAAAAGCTGTTTATGCAAATTTAAGTTTTCTACCAAACGGATTCGCTGCAGCCGGGTGACAGAACGCAAATGAGCTTAAATAAATAAATAAATACATACATAAACAAACCACCTAATTGTCTGCTAGATGGTGTGAAATGTATGAACCTGTAAACAAACCACAAAGCTAATCAGCGCACCACTGCGCCTTACATATAAACATCATGTTTACTCTTCACACCTCTGATTCCGTCCTGTGCACACGGTTTAATATTCCACTAATGAGAACTTCTGTACATGTTAACTACTGTAATCATTTGCATGCTTAGACCCTTTTATTTAAACTGATCATGTAATAAAATTGCTCTTTAGATGGCAAGACAATACAACAAGGACAGTGTATTGTAATACACAGTGGTGGAAGACGTACGCAAACGATGTACATAAGTGAAAGTTTAAAGTTGAAAGACAGTCTGTTACACGGCTTGTATCTAAACAGTAACCTGCCATAAAAGTCATTGTTCACCGTCTTCCTCCTTCCTTTCACAGCTATTTCTAATTTTAAATAAGCAGCAGCTTCATCCAATTTCTTCGTTATTATAAACCAAGATACTTGTTCTCACTTACAAGTGTCAATGACCGTAAAAGACCAGCTTCATTGTGTACCAAACTGCCTTAGATTTCTCACTATGATAGGTTCTTCTTAGGAAAACATTACCACAGAATGGACTGTAACGCTGCCACGATAGAAATGTATATAGTTTCTGTGGCAAAAACGAAATGTAATCAGGTACAAATTCCCAAATACAAGCTGCCATTCAGTTCCATTGAACTTATGTTATGTTATCGCTTCAGATGCTTTATTCAGAAATGGATGCAAGTTCCTATGATACAAATTCATCACTGTTTTGCACTCATGCCAATGCAATCACTGTCCATTCACAGCCCTTAGCAATGCACCCAGGTGTGTTTTTTTTCCAGCCTGGAACCTGGAGGCACTGCTACCCATGTAAACTAAAGGAACGCCCTTTTTGCATAGTTCCCTCATTAAATGTTGAATCTGTCATCATTAAGAATGACTAAACATGATAAAAGTGTTAATAAACCAAAAAATTGCTTATACCTCACGAAAGAGACGAGCAGACGTGAACAGATGAGGCAATGCAAGAGCAACAAAATGAATGCTTTTCTTCTCGGGTTTGTAAAAGCTACTGCATGTCAGTAATGAAACGAAATAAAGTTCGAGCATTTTATTGCACTTTTCTTTTCCACCGTTGTTCGCGTTTAGCGTTGGTATAAAACCTTCATGTTAACGGCAATGTATTTGACTGGGGTTAAAGAGGATGCGCTTAGAGTCGTTTGATTTAATACACAACAAAACAGGATTCACGGTTAGTGATGTCAGACAGATTAATGTACCAGAATGGAAGGGGTAGAAGAGAAGTTATTTTCAAAGGTAAAAAGACACACCTCAAAACAGAGAGAAAGAGAGGAGCCATGGGGGGAAGGAAGACAGGAAAAGGCAGGCTTGGTGAGGGAGGGCTGATGCAATCGCACAGGAGAGGTGGGGGACAGATCCACCTTCGGCATCCCATAGATCTGGTTTAATTGGCCCACAGTATCATAGTCCTAAAACCCAGCATGGACACACAGATGCAAGCAGGTAAAGGAGAATAAACAGGAAATGAGTGAGACAGGTTAAAAATGTTAAAGACAGAGAAAGAACAAAAAGAATTGATATTTTATTAATCATTAATAAGCATGACAATCTGATGCAATTTAGTTTTTTAATAAAGCATCTTATATATTCTAAAAATCACTTGGGTAATCTAAGACCAGTAAGTAAATGTGTAATATGCACGAGCTTAAGCATGATTATTGGTTGCGTATTAAATCAAGCAGTGTACAGTGCGGGAGGAAAAAAATGAAAATGTCAGAGCACCAGGATACCTCACAGGGGGCAGATACAGCTGGGTCAAGTGTAAGTAGGTCATGCGAAGCAGAGTTGGACAGCTGGGTATCACTCATATACATCCTATAGACATTCGCCTTCCTGCTGAACCCCTGCACAATCAACCACCAATGGATTTACACAGGACCAGAGGTCAGACATAATAGACATAAATGTACATAAAGTATTCTGGCCAGTTGATCCATACACACACCTCACAGCCCATAGACTGTGCCAATTAAAACTTTATCTTAACTATGCTACAACCTCTTTCTTATAGGGTTCATTTATACTGAAAAACCTATGCCATGTTCCACTAATAACTAGGGTATACCACTTCCATAAAAAGGAATGGGTGGGCTTACTTTCAACAAATAAATATGCACAGACTCAAAGACATGGCATTTGTCAGAGAAGTGAGTTTTTCTCATTATGGGCCCAAAATACACCACAAAATATACTAAATGATCAAAACTCTCACCTCTATATGCAAATCTTCCTCAAACCATTGTCACAAAGTTAGAAACACAACATTTCTATAATGAATTTTGTATGCTGCAGCATTGTAATTTTTTCATCACTGACACAAAGAGGCCCAAACATGCTGCAGCATGATAATGGCACAAAGTGCGAAGCATTAAGGGTGGCGAGGCTTGCCAAGGCTGGTGTAGAAGAACATAATTGGCCTGCACAGATCCCTAACCCCAACCACACTGAACACTTTTAACATTATGTGGAAAGATTTAGGCCTGATTAGCCTATAACCCTGTTCCGAATCCAGTGGAAAGCCAGAAGAATACAGCAAAAAGGGGACTTATTGTTGAACTGTTGTATTTCCACACCTGAACTTTCAGAAATCAGTCAATAAATCAACATTTGACTTCAAACTGCAGCATACATAAGAAAACCATTTTTAAGTGTGACATTTTTTGGAATAAGCTTCAGGAACTGCACATCAGCTGCAGCAGAATTAAGCTACAGAACCCTATTGATGGGATTTTTATATAGAGACAGTCATTCATTATAAGCATCTATCTGAATTTTAGAGCTCTTTCAAAATTTTGTGCATTGTAATGACAACATCTGGCATGGAAAACTCCTCAGGAAAGAGGGATTTGCAGGGTCTTAATAACAAGACATTGTCTTAAAGTATAAAGTTCAAAAGGAAACGAAGTGGGGCTGCGAAGGAAAAGGCTGTTTATAGCTGATAAAAAAAAAACCATGACAGGAAGTAACTTGTTTATTGGATGTTCCACAGCATCTGATGTAACCACAGATTAATAAACTGTATTATAATTATTTATTTAATAAAAATGATGATAATAATAAGAGGAATGAAACACTTCTGAACGCTTGGTCTAAATTTGCATATTCAATTTGTATTTAATATAGTAATATTTATTTAGGTTTAATTTACCCTTACCTCCTTTAAAGTGCTGGAGCCTTTAGGAAAAGTCCTGCCACCAGTCATGCTGAAGTACCGCTTCTCCAGTCCTGCCAGCCTCTCCTTCTCCTAGAACATCATGCATGTGTTAGCAAGAAGAAGAACACCCC
>MU551642.1:349532-413002 GCA_024362625.1 Silurus asotus
CCCCCTTTCTCGTTCTCCTTATTCGATTAATACTTGATTATTTTGTGAATTCAACATGTTGTAAAGAACATAAAATGTACTTCAGCCTTGAAGCAATAACACAATGCAGTGCATGGTCTTTATAAATCATTAAAATGCAGCCTATGATGGGGGGCTTTCTCTGGCTCCAGCCCTTCCTTCTGTACATTTCAATTACGGGCAAAGTCTACAGAAAAGTGACTGTGTAATCAGGACATTAATTAGAACAGTAACCAAAAGGCCAAGGGTGGCATGAGGCTACCACCACCATGCTTTTGGGAATATTCTCAGAGTGAGGAGCAATGTTGAGTTTAAAGGTTGGGTTCATAGCATTTGGCAGACATCCTCGTCTAGAGGGACCTACAAAAGTGCTTTTGTAGTCTTTATTAATAAACATATATTCCGACCTTGGCTCATAAGGTCAAAGATTAAAAAGTCATTTTAAGACTTCTAGTGTTTGAAGTTCCAGTTTTATATGGTATCCAATCGACACTTGTCTACTAAACAGATTCTACTATATGAGCTGTGGATCTTCTAAACCTGGAAGGTGTTTTTGAAACGGGGTTGTGTCGCCATATTTTAATAACGGACTTAATTGTGGTCTGTAGGATAATCAAAAACGTTTTTTATAAACAAACCTTGCGTAATCATTTTTAAACCTCGTTTTAACAGCCCATTTGTCTCTATTTCGCAGTTTCTGGTGGCTTTCTGTTGTATTTACACCGAGATCAAGGGACACTTTAATTCCACACAGGTGAACTCCATTTATCTAATTACGTGACTTTTGATGACAACCGGTTGCACCAGAATGAGGAGTTGCACAGCAACAGGGGTGAATACTTACGCAATCACAACCTTTGCATTTTTTATTTGTAAATAATTTTATAAACTATATTGTTTTTTTCCCCCCACTTCAATATTACGACCTATTTTAGTGAATACCTAGGCAAGGCACTGTAATTAGGGCTGTTAATATGCGTCTCTGTGTGTGCGCGTGCGTGTGTAAAAGTAATGGATGATATATGAATGAAATATAAATGAGTGTATTAAAAGTGTGTAAGGTGCCATTGTTTCGGTTTGGGAGGTTATGTCTCCTGCATTAGGCTTGTTAAGGTGATGCATGACCTACTGTACAATATACAGTGATTAGGCTGTGGTTTCAAATATACACTACGAAACACTAGTACTACCTTACTATCATCATTCACTCATTGTGTACCTTCTGAAGAAGCTGCAGGGTCACACTCCTGTCCTTAGCCAGCTTTTCACACTCCTGGGCAGCCTGCAGACCCAGCTGATTGGCTTGCTTCTCCAGAGCTGAAACCTTTTCCTTCAAAAACACCAGACCCAATCATTTAGCACACATACACACACAAATCACAGTTAATTGTCCTTTGTCCTGTTCAATGTTAATCGTCTTGTTAAACAATCAAAGTTTATAATAGTTTCACTGATAACCCCAGGATTCTCTATTTTGTCTATTTAACTTATACGAGTGAAGACCCACACAACCACTAAAACCAGCAGTAAATACGGCTGTGCCCTTTTGTATTTAATTCACAGTTTTACTGCCCATTTCGGAGCCAATTCCAAAGTGTCACATTTATCACCTTTTGAGAATCTGATTAAATGATTGTCTGATTGTAGTGTGAGGAGGCATACGCAAAACTGTTATGATAAAAATCCCAGGTATAAATGGATCTACACCATATGTACAAACATTTGTGGAAACCTGAGCATCAAAATCAAAACAGTCACACTCCAAAATCTAACAACTACCCTTCCCAGAATTGTGTAGGCTATTATAAAAGTAATAGGATGTTCAACAAGCGTGGTGTTCAACAAACGTTTTGCCATGTAACTTATATATGACATATACCAGGATGAGCTAAATAAATGGTCCACACTAATGGAATGTTGATAATAAGCTAATAATCTGGAGATGTGCTATTGTTGACTACTGACATAACGTTTATCAACTAGTTCTTATATTTGTTCTCAAGGTTGTACGTTTCAACAGCATTCAAGTCTGGACACTGTTAACACCAATTTGTATAGCAGAAATACCACTAAAATATAGTTCAAACAGGAATTAAGCTACTCAAAAATATTTTCACACAATTGAATTGGAACCTGTTTGGATCAATTCCAAAAATCCAACCAGTTCATCTGCTCATTTCAGACAAATCCTACACTCATACGGTAGGCTAACGAGAATCTCCACGCTTCCTTTAGGAGCATAGCGGTATTTTGGGATTTCCGCATGTGTGCAAGACCGAGGAATATGTCCTTATTATTTTCTGTTGCTGATTTCTAGGTTTCTTTGACTAACCCGTAACGCTGTTGCCTAGAAAAATAAAAAAGCACGAGTTTTGGAAACCTGTCTTATATGATTTCTGTTGTAACTGGAGTTAGTGAGCTCTCCCTTCACCCAGACTCAACGCGTTACAACGGCTTGTATCTAAACAGTAGCCCACCAAGAAAGTCACTGTTTACTGTCCTTCCTTTCACAACTATTTCTCTCAGGAGTTTATCTTTTATCATTGTCGTGCATTTAAAAATCACCCAATGGACATTTTTCTCCCGATGCCGTGCAGATCAGAACACAGGTGAGGTGCGTTTTTTCGTTTCCATTCGGAAATTTAATTGGTCTAATGTTATGGGGCTCAGTATTTTGTCTTGAAGTTTGTGAAACCGGGAAAAACCCAGAAAAAAATTAATAAATAAGCCGCTTCGTTGTTTAAGCCACGGGGTTCAAAACAAAAAAAGTAGCGGCTTATAGTCCGAAAAATACGGTAATTCAAAATTCCATTCATGTTTATATGATACAAAATGGTTTAAATCATAGTGTAACAGGTGCTAAAAATGCTATTAAAATGTATTTTTTAAAAATCTTTTCATAAAATGTGTTTTTTATGCGTATAACGTGTTAAATATACAAAATGGATTTGTGCTGTGAAAACAAAAATTTGTGGTTTTTAATTGCCTGTATGAGAGCTGATGGTAATTTTGGCACATAGTGAAATTTTCACACCTGGAAATTTCTTGAACTTGCATGAAATGCATTGAGAAGCCCCACGGGGAAATCTAAAGAGCCGTATCTAATTGCACAAGGAACCGATTATACTTGCGTCCGTTTCTCAGGCATGTAAAGGTCTGACAACTTTCCTGAAACGTGTGAGAAAATCACGGCAAGCTAACACGGATTTTGACCTTGCTCGCTTTCTTATCAACATTTCTATGTTGTTTCGATTACATTCATTTGGGATTTCTTACAGTGGAAACATCATGTCATAGGATTATGCTTTATATTTGTTCAGCATTGTCGCAGGTTCCAAATTAAGTTTGACAACTGGAATTTTTAACACGGCTATAGCTCAGTGTTGTGGAGCTCGCATTTATACTTCATATTATAAATAGAGACATCTTGAATAAAGGAAAAACATAGGCCCCTTAGGCCCCTGTGCAAGGGAAAAAAGGAAAAAAATAAGAAATCAATCCAATACACAAAAATATTAGCAGCATTTAACTAAATTCAATAGATGTTCATTTGCCAATATCTTTTTTCCCCCCAGTGTACGAGCATGACACTGAATGAAGCGCAGGATTGATATAGTGCATACCTTTCGCTTAGCCACACTGCTCTGATACTGTGCTTTCTCCTGAAGTAGCTGCTGGGAAATAGTCTCACGCTCCTCCTCCAGACTGCTCTCCTTCTCCAGCTGCTGGAATTCTAGGTCCTCAAACTGCTTTGTTTCAGCCTCCAGGGTTTCTGCTTCCTATATTGCGCAAACACACACATCAACCTCAGCGTCAGAGAGCAGGATCAGGCAGGTAGCACCAGTCATGCTCCTCGGCGGGAAAACACATGAGCAACGGTACGGTAAGGCACTGCCTGAGCGCAGCTGCTGCATACAAAGCGAGACACACTGCTGGGCTTTGGCTTCACAATCATAAAATTCTTTGAATATTATGTGAAAATTCGACCATCTGCTGGAGCAAAGTGGGCGATGTGGTTCATAGATGCTATGAATGGAAGGTGTGATTGAGTTCTCTCAGAGGGTCCTAGTAAAAACTAAATGCTCTTTCTGGGTAGACGAACTTCAGATTTCAAAGAAGATTTATGCCAATATTCCACTACAATGTGGCGAAAATATGGTTTTTGCTGATATTCTGAAACAGAGGATCACTGGCTCCCCTTCACTTTACTAAAATCAAACTCTTTTTGACAGGGGCAAGCCTGAGGGCTGAGAGCTTGTCTCAGTGTTTATTTCTCCAAGCAGCCTGCAGGGCTGTTCTTTTAGTAAAAGAGTCAAGCATCTCCAAAATAGCCTGGTCCACAATGAACTACCCACAGAAGGTAGTACTCCAAAATATGAGTGTAGTGACTACCTACAGTAGGAATGTGCATCTCCATAGGCCAATCCGATTCACATCTCAATGCACAGCCAACGATACCACACATTAAGATAGAGTATCTCACAAAAGTGAGTACACCCCTCACATTTCAGCAACCATTTTAGCATAGAAAGGGACAATACTATAAAAATTTAACTTGGATATATTTTAGAGTAGTCGATGTGCAGCTTGTACAGCGGTACAGATTTACTTTCCTCTGAAAATAACTCATCATACAGCCATTATTGTCAAAATAGATGGCAACAAAAGACAGCCAAATAAAACAGCCTTTGCCATGACACTCCTGTTTCCACTGATCATCCTTGGGATGAGAGTTTCTACAACTTGATTAGGGTCCTTCTGTGGCAGAGTCAGTTGATTGGACATGATTTGGAAAGGCACACGCCAGTCTATATAAGGTCCCACAGTTAACAGTGTATGTCAGAGCACAAACCAAGCTATGAAGTCCAAGGAATTATCTGTAGACCGCCGAGTCAGGGTTGTATCGAGGCACAGATTTGGGGAAAGGTACAAAAGATTTCTGCAGCATTTAAGGTCCCAATGAGGTGGCCTCCATCATTTGTAGTTGGACTCTTTCTATGGCAAAGCTGTCCAGCCAAACTGAGCGATCGGGGGAGAGGTGATTTAGTCAGGGTGGTGACCCGATGGTCGCTCTGACACAGCTCCAGCATTTCTCTGTGGAGAGTGGAGAGCCTTCCAGAATAACAACCATCTCTGCAGCAGAAGATACTGCTCAGTAAAAGGCAAAGATTGAACTCTTTGGCCTAAATACCAAGTGTCATGTCTAGAGGAAACTAGGCACCGCTCATCACCTAGCCAATACCATCCTTACATTAAAGCATGGTGGTGGCAGCATCATGCTGTGAAGATGTTTTTCAGCAGCAGGAACTGGGAGACTAGTCAGGATTGAGGTAGAGATGAATGCAGCAATGTACAGAGACCTCCTTTATAAAAAAAGAAAACCTGTTCCAGAGTGCTCTGGACCTCAGACTAGGGTGCCGAACCCAATAGAACATCTCTGGAGAGATCTGAAAATTGTTGTGCACTGACACTCCACATCCAACCTGATGGATCTTGAGAGGTACTGCAAAGATGAGTGGAAGAAACCGCCTGTAAATAGATGAGCCAAGCTTGTAGAATCTCAAGAATACTCAAAAAGACTTGAGGCTGTAATGGTTGCCAAAGGTGCTATAACAAAGTATTGAGCAAAGGCTGTGAATTCCTATGTACATTCGATTTTTTATTTTTTATATATATATTTGCAAAGATTTCAAAACACACCTCTTTCATGCTGTCATTACGGGGTGTTGTTTATAGCATTTTAAGGAAAATAACGGTTTAACACCATTCTGAAATAATGCTGTAACATAACAAAATATGGAAAAAGAAGTGAAGCGCTGTGAATACTTTCCGGATGCACTGTAGAAGTATTTGCGCATCTACTAATAATTATATACAAATCGTTTTTTTACTGATGCAAATATGTTAAAAGCGATGCATCGCTAAACAAATGCCAATTTGTATCCTATGCACACTTTATTACTCAATGCATCACATCATTGGCTGTGAATCGGTGAACGGATTCATCCCTAACCTACAGTGAAGAAAAAATGATCA
Source organism: Silurus asotus (assembly GCA_024362625.1). Taxonomy (NCBI): domain Eukaryota; kingdom Metazoa; phylum Chordata; class Actinopteri; order Siluriformes; family Siluridae; genus Silurus; species Silurus asotus. Next base: position 355,587 of record MU551642.1, read on the forward strand.
CATCTTTTGATCCCAGTACTGAAAAAAAGCATGTGAAAGCCAGAAAATGATGGAGACCATCAGAATTAAGCACTACATTAATACATTAGTAGAATGTTAGAGGTTAAAAGGTGGCACAGGACAAAATACATGGATGCACACAGGAGACCCCTGACCAGAGAAACAGTAAAACCACACACACACATGCACAGCTATGAAGAACAGAGCAGACTTTCTTACCCAGAACTCCCCACATCGCATTTTGACACACAGTTTTCTGCATATTTACACATGTATGCAAAATGAGGTAAATATATATATATAAAAAAAAGGCTACCAGCAGAAAGTAAAGGAATAGTTTTACAAATAAACAAGATACAATTCAAGTCAATAATGTGTGTTTTGTAAAACTATGCCTTGCTTTCTTTATTCAGAACCAGAAAACAAGCTTAATATCGGTTTTACAGAAACACCATGCATATCTACGTTCTGCTGGACCGAAGTGAGTGATGTGGTTTGTGTATGTGTGTGCTAGGATTGGAAAATGGTGTGTTGGAGTTCGCTCAGAGTTTTCTGATGGTCCTGGTGTGAGACCAGCAAGACAAGACTGACCCTTTTGACTTGCTCCTGTAACTGCTCCCTTAGTGACTCGGGGCAGTTATGCAGCTGGCTCTTCAGCTCATTGTAGCCGTCCTGAAGCCTCTCCAGGGCTTCCCGCTGGCTGTCGACTTTCGCCCTGTCCTAGAAAGAGAACACACACCATCCATGGGAAGAAAATAAAAGAAAGAGAGGGGGGAGCAAAAGAGAGAGAGAGAGAGAGAGGGAGAGAAAACACACTGCTCAAATCCACGCCATGCACAGGCATTTGAGTTTAAAGGACACAAAAGACCGGGTTTGGCCGAAGAACAGAGAGATTTATTATGGCACCCTATGCTTACTTAGTTATTCCAAATGTGTAGTACATGTGCTGTGGAATACATCGATCAGGCATAACATTATGACCACCTGCCTAGATGGTGTTCTTTTTCCTGCCAAAACAGTGATGACCAATGGAGCATAATGGAGAACAACAGCATTTACTTCTTCAGCAATTTGAGCTACAGGCGCACGTCTGTTGGATCGGACCAGCCTTCGCTCCCCACATGCATCAATGAGCCTTGACCGTTCATGACCCTGGTTCACCACTGTTCCTTCCTTGGACAATTTTTGAGATACTGACCACTGCAGACCGGGAAACACAAAAGCTGCAGTTTTAGAGATGCTCTGACCCAGCCGTCTAGACATCCCAATTTAGCCCTTATCAAACTCAAATCCTTACACTCACCCATTTTTCTTGCTTCTAACACATCAACCTTGAAGACAAAATGTTCACCTGCTGCCTAATATATCCAACCCACTAACAGGTGCCATGATGAAGAGATAATCGGTGTTCCTCACTTCACCTGTCATAACGTTATGCCTGTTCGGTGTATACTTCCTATTTATCCCTTTCAATTGGGCAGAGCAGCTTCTGTTCTCTTGCATGAATATGGTGGAACAGTTTTTTTTTGCTAAACCATCTGCCTTTCTCATGGTTAGCGTTTCCTTTCTTTCATATCAGAAAGAAAGATATTTAAAAGCAGTAACTGAAATTAGTTTGAAATCATTCCATGTCACAATGAACGAAACAATTACCCACGTGTTTCCAGACTTCTGAAGCTTTCAGGCCGCATTATAGCATATAGTCTTAGTTTGAGTTCACGTTTGAGATCATTTAATAAAAACCCAAAAAATATTTCATATTCTAGGCTTATAGTCCAATAAATCTAGTAAGGTACAGTTCATTATTTACCTCCTGAGGAACAGTTATTTGACACTCAATTATAAGCGACTGCAAAATAGCAACATTTTACAAGTGTCCTAGTTTAATTATTTTCTTTTTACATGTACAAGGATCAGGCATCGAAGAAGCACAAGATGCATGTAAAAACTATAGGAACATTTTTAAATAATAAGTCTGATTTAAATCCCAAAAATTCTCCTCTTCAAATCTATAAATCGAAAAACAAAACTGCTGGTGAGTCACCTATTATAATTATTATTATTCAGCAATTAAAAAAAACAAAAACAATAAGAAACACTATATGGACAAAGGCTTACCCATTCCACATTTAGTCCCATTTGCTATTATAATAAACTTTCTTTCGGCTTCTCCCGTTAGGGGGCGCCACAGCGGATCCTCCGCATGTTTGATTTGGCACATGTTTTTACGCTGGATGCCCTTCCTAATGCAACCCTCCCTATTTATCCGGGCTTGGGACCGGAACTAAGAGTGGCTGGGGTCGGTGAGACCGCCGCATCCTAACCACTAGACCACCAGGGAACCTCCCATTTGCTATTATAATAACCTCCATTATTCTGGGAAGATGTTACACTAGATTTTGGAGTGCGACTGTAGAGATGTGTTCATTCAACCACATGTATGTTGTTTAAATGTAGGTACTTATGTAGGTGAGGTGAGGAGGCCTGGGGTGCAGTCAGCAGTTAAATTCATCCTAAAGGTGTTCAATACCTTCCACTCAAACCCATGTTAAGCATGTCTTTATGCTTGCTTTGTGCACGGGGGCATTGCCGTGCTGGAACAGGATTGGGTGAAGAGAAATATGTAATGCTAGCACATCCAAGGAAATCCTTTGCATTTCCATTGTGTGGCTCCAACATTATATGTGATAACAGCTTAGGAGAAAAAATACACTCGGCTGAAAGTCAGGTGTCCCAGTACTTTTGTCCATATAGTGTGCTATTATTTCTATTGATTTAAAGACATGGGTAAAGAGATTTATTTGTTTGTGAATCCATTTGAATAAAATTGCATTTTTATGTATGTATTTTAATTTGTAACCCCCCAAAATGCTTCCAGTTCTTTACCTAACACATGAAGATGATGAAAGCTAAACTATACATCCTTCATGTGAATTCAGCAAAAAAAAACATTTTTATTTTATTGTTCATTTCAACTAAAGTATCATGTTTTGTTCAAACAGCTAAGATGGAAGGCACCAACTTTTTGCATGAGATGTGCAAAATAATTAAGCATGTGATTTTTTGGAAAGCTTTCACTCAGCAGTTTAGAGCATTCAAAATTCCCATCACCTCTCCAACAGCTTCACCACATAGTCAAACCATACACACACACACACACACACACACACACACACACACACACACACACACATACCCTCTACACACACATAAAACAAAGAAATTCCCAAATACAAAGTTTTCCTGTAAAAGCTCCCAAGCTGCTTTTCAATTCTGCGTAAAAGCCCGGAATAAGAGACGCAGAGGCACAAAGAAACGTAGAAACAGAGCGGACGGATGCACCAAGAAGATTAGAGGTTAATGGGGTTCGGTTAGTGAAGCCAAGTAGATGACCTGAAGAAAATAACAAATCGATATAGATGTATTTTTTAAAATAAAATGTCATTTTATTTAGGCAAAGGCTTTAAAAATGATTTCATCAAATGTGAAAATAATTCCTTGTAAATAAACGGCATTCCTTTTTTTTTTTTTTTTTTTACTCTTGGATGACCAGGAGTGGCACATCTGGAGACTAAAATGCTTTTAAGGTTTAAAAAAAAAAAACTGAGAGAGAAGTGTCCGGAGAGACGTTTCCGCATCTCGCTCTCTGTCTCTCACACACAAACACACACACAAAGATATACATAGACATGCACCCACACATGCACATCCACACCTGCATAGACACCTGCATTCACAGTGTTCCAGAGAAAGTGTGGTCACATGACCCCAAACTATTAACCAATCAAAAGGCAACTATATACAAGAATTTCTTTCTGCACCATTTTGTTCTTCAAGAAAGACTACATGTTGGTGTAGTGTACATTTTGTGTGTGTGTGTGTGTGTGTGTGTGTGTGTGTGTGTGTGTGTGTGTGTGTTTAGGTAAGAAAAAGTTTTACCTTGTCCTTTTCCCTCTGGATGGCGCTCTCCAGTTCGCTGACTTTGTGCTGCAGCTGTGTGATGATGTCACTCTCGGTCTCGATCTGGCTCAACTCCGCCTGCCTCTCACCCTGTAGCAACGCCCTTTCCATCTCCGCCTAGACACACACACACACACACATGCACACACACACACCTCAGCTGTGGTTCAAATTCCTCCTCTCCATCTCTTATCTCGAGGTAAGGATTTCCTTTGTGTATATAAAACTCATTTATCAGACTATTCATGTGTGTTTGTGTGTGTTTGTGTGAGTGTTGTCAAGGGTGCCGTCAAGGATATTCGCATGCATGGTTTTGAGTGTTTTTGAAACCTCGGCGTCACCCCCCCCACCTCCTGCTTGTTCTCCTGGAGCTGCTGTTCCAGCTCCGTGAGCCGAGCCTTCAGCTCGTCGACCCTCGCCAGCACTCGCACCCGTTCCTCCTCCAGATAACTTAGTTCCAGTCTCATCCCGTTTCCTGACATCCCCTCCATCTACACACACACACACACACACACACACACACACACACACACACACACACACACACAGGTCAACAGAACACTTTGATATATACTACTCTTGGATGACCAGGAGTGACGCATCTGAAGACTAATATGCTTCGAAAGTTACAAAAAAAAGAGAGAGAGAGAGAAGACGCTCTCCATCTCGAACAAACACACACATACATAGACATGCACCCACACATACACATCCACACCTACAGACACAGTGTTCCAGAGAAACAGTGTGTTCAAATGACCCCAAACTATTAACCAATTAAATTACAACTATGTACTACAATTCTTTTCTCCAGTATTTTGTCCTTCAAGATAAAATTATGTTTGTGTTACCACAAAGTTAGCTAGCATTAAAGCTAGCATTACATTTCCATTTACTTGAACTACAAAACCCAAATCTGTTCCAACATGACAATGCCCCTGTGCACAAAGCCAGCTCCATGAGGATATGCTTTACAAGGGTTGGAGTGAAAGATCTCAAGTGGCCTTCTATAGAGCTCTTTGGGATGTTAAGGGTCACTAACACTCTTGCGGTTGAATTTTTTCCAATACGTTCAAATATTTTTGCATTATATTATACATTTATTTTTGAGTCAAACTCTTACATTTAATCAGTCAATTTTAGTAATACGACATTTTGGCTTTTACCAAACAAATAAAATCAGAATCAATAAAATGCAGAGAAAACATGCGCTGCACCTGAAGTGGCATTTAGATGTATTTACACACCGTTTGATGAAGCTGAAGTGGGTCATGTAATATTTTCATATTGAAAACATAAAACGTTGAATACTGATATTTAAAAGAAAAAAAAAAAAGACTATACTTTGAATGTGAAATTCAAACCGCCAGCACCAAGTCACTGTAAGTGAGTCACTTCAACTGAACTGAATCTTTTAAATGAGTGATTCAGATTCATCACAATCACATCTTTGTTGGTGAAATAGAGCAAAACCAGGCATTGTGGTGCCTAAAACTGAAGTAAATATTAACGTCTTGAACTGTTGTATAAATCAAGCACTTTTTTCCATGTGATATTGATTAACTATAAGAAATAATCTAAATGTACACATTTTCTGCCCACATACCCTGACTTTTGTGTTTGTTCTAAATGCATTTTCATCGAGTAAATCATGCAGTGCACTCTAAATGCGCACACTCACGAGTCTAACCTACTGGTCTTCATCGCGTAATTTATGCGTGCACTCTGTACGTGTGTTTCTATGGGTTTTGTTTGGGTTTCGTGATATACTCGGAAATGTCAAATCGCACATCGTTAAAACCAGTGGTGGGCGGACAGGGCCAGCAAGGCCTTCTCTGCTCGCCTAAACACGATCAGAAGCACTGACCTACATTTACAACCTAAATAATATTAGTTAGGTGTACAGCTGTGGTTGTAGTGTAGAGGTTTGGAGTCCTAACTGGGTTTCTTGCTTTAGTAAAATGGTATTCACCCTCCATATGTGAAATGCCTCTCTCTCTCTCTCTCTCTCTCTGTAATGCCACGCGTTGTTGTATTGCGTTTTTGTATAGTACTGATGGTTTCTATAATTGCGACGTGATAGTGGTGGTATTAAGAGGTGGATTAAGTCGGGTACGTCACCACTAAAGACCCAGGTACCAATTGCACAACCCACAGCTGGTTAAAACAACAATTACGATGTTATCAAACACGATACATAGCGGACACCCATATTCATTTCACACTGTCATCGTTAATTATTTTTCTTCAGATAGCGTACATTTAGCGTACTTAATCTACCCCCAAAACCATGCACTCTGACCTCCACATCTGCCTCTTTCGAACCAACTACCTTTATGTCTTCCCTCAACACATCCTTATACCTCCTCCTTAGCCCTTCCATTTTTTCTCCCATTTCGCTTCTATCTCACACTCTCCTCTCTCATGAGAACGTCTCCATAAACGTCCTCCTCGTGCAGTCCCTCTAAACTCATTTCTGATCCTGTCCATCCTCGTCCTCACTTCCAATGAAAATCGCAGCATCTTTACCTCTGCCATCTTCAGCTCTGCCTCCTGTCTTTTTGCCGGTGCCTCCACAGTTTAATGAACGATATCTTTCACTCTTGCAAATAGCCTTCAATCACAAATCTTACACTGTGGTTCTACCCTGCCTGCACTCTTCTCTTTAACACTCTCTCTCTCCATTAGTTTTCACAGTGGACCCCATATATTTATAAACTCTAGAAAGCAAAACCTTTTTTTTTTTTTTTTTTTATCTATTTGACATCACAGTACTGAAAGGAATAAAAAAAAAATCTTCTCCATTATCTTTCTGTGCAAATATCAGATGAGCACCAAATCCTGCATATCCTTCATCATCGAAAATCGTAATCTGCTCATTAAAAATGTGTGAATAAAAACATTTTAATTTTAAATTAATAAGAATTATTTTTTGTACACGAGAAGAAGCTCTGACCTGTGTGCTTTCTCCGTTTTGAAGGTTGTGTGGAGTCCTCAGGTCCTGGTGTGTGCTCTCTGTGCTGCTACACTCCTCCCTCAGATTCTCCTCATCACTCTCCCGCTGCCTCTGTGTCCTGCTGAGTTGCGAGACACCCATCATGTCTGGGACATCATTCTTATTGTACTCGGCACAGAGGTTCAGGATGGTTTCTAGCCGCTGCCGCTCCTAAAAGAGAAGAGAAGGAGTTACGCAACACTCGCTGTGGAGGTGAAAGCACTTCAGGAAATCCACGGCGGAGAGCGTGGATGGCATTTGAAAAATTTCGAACGGAAACGACTCGAGATGCCATTTTCTTTATCCTCTTTGTTTAAAAACGTGCCTATATTGAAGACAGTACTGAGTTCTTTGCATATAAATCTATAACTGCTTCAACAGTAAAGCTCCTGTAATAATAAGTGATTTGAGAAGGCCAGCGCGTTTGATTTATCGCACTTTGACACATCAAAACATTCAGAGAGCTATTTGTGCCGTGGGGATATGGGTGGAGTCAACCTGGAAAAACTTTTTATTGCATTGTAGTGACTTCTGACATCTCCTTAATAAATCAAAGAGATCTGAAAAAATGGATGGTATGACTGCAGTCCTGCATTCCAGGAAAATAAAAGGGAACACTTGACAGTTGATCAAGATGAACTGATTAAACAAGCGGTATAAGGAGTAGCTCCTGCTTGGTTGGACGGAAAGCCAGCAGCTACACCGGGCCTTCGTGAAGTAGATTAAAAATCCCAGAATAAGAGAAAATCCATTCATTTTTCGGTAGAGAGTGAAAATGCGCAAGTGAGAATATCAGCATGCAAAAAAATGGCATAGATGGAAAAAAATAATTCAGAATATCAGTGACTTATAAGGTAAAAACAACAGGTCAATTTTCCCTGATGCTGGATCCAGAATGTCTTCTAGATAATAGGTGTAATATATATTTGTCTAAAAGAATCTTTACACAGATAAAGTGGAAATAAGGTTATATAAAATATTATAATAATAAATTATTCTTAATTACTATTATTTAGATAACATTTAAATTGATGTTTCACTAATTATATATATATATATATACACACACATACACACACAGACACACACACATATATATATATATATACACACACACACACACACACACACACACACACACACAAATATGTATGTAAGTTTCTATGTATAAACTTATGATATTATTTAATGCTCCTATAAGACCTGAACCTTCAGCATGTAAGTCGTGAAGTAATCAAGAGCGACTCGGACAGATAAAAGAACAGCAAGACTGAGCAGTGTTTTGAGCAGCGTGTTTCCACCGCTCACACACATCTTATGTGCTAATGAAGCGGCATGGCTCCGATCTCCTGCCGCTCTGGCTTGGAACAGCTGTCCCTCTGTGTCTCTCAGGTCCGCCGTAAAAGGCAGCAACGCTGACATTTGAACACTGCAATATATTACACTTAATTCTAGACTGAACTGCATGTTGGTAAAACTGTGAGGAATTCTTAACATGTATGTCTTAATGCTTAGAATGATCCATTTCTTAAATGCAATAGAGTTATTTTCATAATAGCTAAAAAAAAATATGGTATATTAATTTAAATTAAGCGGATAAATAATCAGATTCAATTTACACAGCGTATCAGATATTGGACTCAATCAAATCAATCCTGCTGATTATACCGGCGCATTTCTACTAATCACAAAGTACCTGCAGCTGAGGCAAAAAAGGTAAAATCATGATAAAAAGAAGAGAAATATCTGGTGTTGGAAGTGCTTGAGCCCCATTCATTCTTTCTATAATATTTGAAAGCAGACACAAAGCCTGGTTGAAATCATGCTGCACTGTGATCTTGTGGGATGAAGCTTCTCTAAACCCTCCTTTAGTCTAACCTGTAATCTGCAGCCCACAAGCCCTAAAGCTACAGAGCTCTCAGCTCGCACCCCCGAACCTCCCCCTCCCCCCGCAACCCTTCAAAAGGAGCAGTTTTTCTCCCAAGAAAGGTTAACACATACACAAAGCATTCTTTTTTTTAAATTGTGCAATTATTTGCTAAATAAGATCAGCTTAACGTCTCACTTTCTGTTGAACGTGTTGAGGAATAAGTGCCTTGATGTCTGCATCAAAGTGACACATCTCTCCTCGAATCTGACACAGCTGTCTTCCTGAGAAAATGACATGTCGACATGCCAAACGGCCGTATCCCTGTAATCCCTCCGTTTCGAAGCCGTTGGAATGCGTCGCTTCGTCGCAGACTAAATGAAAGGGGGATATAAAATCAACTAGCAGGTTTCTCGACTAAACACATCTGCCCCTGCATAAGCAGGACGACATTCGGCGGCTTCTGGACAAGCAGAAAAACATGCCTAGTAATTAAACAAAATCTATTCTGAAGACAAGAATCATCATGCATTCGAAACACTTCCTAAGCGTGCAGTCTGGTGGTAAGAAACGCAGCTTCCCGACTAAAAGTGAGCAAGTTTCATACGTTTATTCCCAATGAATGCAAGTTCCTTCAGGCTGTATGAGCTGGAGGAATCTTAGGTTGTAAATTTCATCTCCATCTTGGCCTGCTGAGACTTTAATGCAGTGGCTTCCGCTCAGGGAGATAAATGTTTTAGGAGCGACCTGTGCGCTTGTTAAAGGACTCAACCTTAGTATATTTTCACTCCACATTCTCTCATAAAAACAAGTTAATTACCCAGAGGAACTGCAAGAATTTTAATGAATGCATGCGCAAGATTTAGGAACAACTAAACAAAACTATTCTACACACTACAATGTCAAATAGTTTTTTTTTTTAAGACGATGCATGGCAAAGAGACACAAAACCCCACAAAATCCCCCAAAAAAGCACACTTACCCTCATTGTGCTTTCTTTAGAGTAGTACTCCAACCAGGAAGAGATCCTCCCATGGAGAGTCTTTTAGATCCTACTTGCTTTTTACCAAACTTACACAGATAAACACTCTGACCTCACCCCCACCATTCACCAACACAGCCCACCATTCACCTTTCACCACCACCACCTCCTCCTCCTTCTCCTCCTCCTCCTCCCCACACAGCAAACACTTCAAAGCTCAGTGCACTATGAAAGACCTCAATCAGAACAATGAAGATTTCTACCCACGATTTATTTTTTGCAAATAGTCTACTTACTTCAGTACATAGTTTACTATACACATCGATCACATTTCACTTCATTTGAAACCATGTATACTGTCACACCGAGCAAGCCAGAGGTGAGGGGAGTGAGAAAAATCTTCCTGAGGAACCGTGAGAGGAACAAGGGAATCATTTCCAAGAGTTGAAATGATCAACTGTTTACTGATAGAAACTCAAAACTGCTCATTTTAGGGCTGAAATGATTCCTAGAATAATTCCTAGAATTCACATACAATAATTATTTGCAGGTGCTTAGTTTGGTCGGTCTGAACAGGAAAATCAAAGAAGACACTGCAGAATGAAAAATGGAGGAACGGAGGAGAAAACAGTGAGGCGCAAGGAGAAGATTCAAGCCAAAGAAAACTTCCAGTTTCCAAAGTTTGGGATCATTTCAATCTAATCCGTAAAGAAAACACAGTAAGGTGCGTTTACCTTTTATAGAGTATTTCTTTTTCTTATGATTTTCTATTTATTTATTTATATCTTTGTATTTTGATGTAATATGGCAATGAAATGCACTAAATGGGTTTAGTTTTCACCGATATTCTTGTATGCAATTTCAGCAATAAGATGGTTTCGAAACCAGGAAACGAAAGATTTTTTACTCATCACTCATTTTATGAGACCCGTCTTATTTTCTCTTGTATATTTAGTATTGCTTTTAAATAAAGAAAATGTACTTCTTATCCGATTAAGTGTTTTATTCACATGGATCTATTGATGATGGCATCAGGATGGATCAGGTACGTCACTGGAACAAGAACACTGGTATCTCTGAAGCATTTCATGGAGTTCCAATCATAGGCATTCCAATACTGAGGAAGTTTTTGCTTCTCAAGTCTGATCGTCTTTTCGATCTGCAAATTCGTGTCGCCTATGGCCAATAGAAGCACAACAAGCCATCTCCAAGGCTTTTTTCATATTTCTACCTCCTAAGACCAATAGAAGCACAAGTTTTCTCCAAACCTTTAAAACCATTAAAGCATTAAGTACAGCACTAATAATGGTGAGTGCCAAAGAAAACCCCAATACTGGCTAAAGAACAGAAGTCCTGTGCTGTCTGGGTAGGAGGATTTGCGTTCTTCACGCCTCTTTCAATCAAAGTGACAGTAACGAATTGTGGGCATCTGTGAGCGATGTGGAGGAGGGTGTTGCTTTTTTTTTCCTTTCAGTTTGTCCCCCACGTGTATTGCGCTGTCTGGCGTGACGGATGTATCACGAGCAGCGGTTCCAAAAGATACAGATTCATATAAAGGACGCATGTCTCTGTCCTTGCGCTCACTAAGTGAAAAAATGCATTGTGACCTATTGGTTGTGTTGTGGGTCCCTCCCACAAATGCCCATCGCCCACAACTCAAATATCTTCCTCATATAGTGAGCAGCTCGTTCAGAAAAGAGAACGATTCAAGCTCTTTAAGCCACTGCATTTCATTAGAAATATCCATGGCGCATAAATACACTGCTGCCGCATGGGACTCGTTTATTCAACTGCTTCGTTTTTGCACTCAGGCCTTCAATCCTGAAACTTTTGCTGATAGCGCCGCAAAAACCTTCGCTGACACACGCACCAGACCGTTTTATTTAATTATCCAGGAATCAATCCCTTTTTTATTATCCAGGAATCAATTCCTTTTTTTTTTTTTTTTAAGTACTTCCCTACAAAACGTCTCACGATTACACAGTTACCGCAACTCCAATGGCTGTTTCGCAAGAGGAATTTCAATCGCCGTCTTGTATAGCAATTTAAAGAAGAGCCGAGCGAGGACGTCTGATTAATACTGCAGCATCTAAGAGAACGCCTCGGGCAAAATAAACCAGTAAACGAGCGCAAGCTCTTCCGCTGTCTTTGTAAATTACAGTTACATTGCACACGGGATTGAGAGAAAACTCAACAACAACAATCTGAAAGAAAGATATCGTAGTTGTCTGGAGTGAGCCACCGATTTCTTCAGAGATGCTCCTGCTGTCATTTCCACTTAGGACAAGTCCAGAGTCTACGGACGAAACAGATCGGAGGGTAGAGAGCTGTGCCACCTGACTCTGACGCCTACATTCCGAAGGCCTCTGTTTGCCCGAGATCATGCTCACAACACAGACAAATACCCTCCCACACCGACTCCTGTCTCCTTTGCCGCTGTCTTTGGAATTTCTTCCTCAGCATGAGTCTTGCTTTAGGTCCAATTAGCGAGTTAAAACTCAGTGGTGTGCAGGTTTGCACTTTAAACTCAAGCTATATTCTTTGAAGTGCATTTGCATTAGCCGCTTTATCTATGTTCAAAATTTAAATCAGGCAAAGGCACGTTTCTGCAAGTTTTATATATATATAAAAACTAATAATCATTTTCATTCAACTGAGTAGAGGAGCCACGATGAATAATTAAATGTCTTTAGTCCTTCCAAAAAACTGCTGCAGTGTTTGGACTTCCAAATCAGCCATTGACGTCTACTTGGTTCTGGCTGCCGTACACTAATCCACTGAGACGTCCAACTCGAGCCAGGTTATTCATCCGGTTCCAGATCTGACTCCATAAATTCACTCCATTAGTCTTGGCCCAACATGCTGATATGACATACAGTTATAAACGGCCCAAATAAGGCAGTGAAAATGAAACAGCCGTTAACTTACTACAAAGGTTGGTGGAGTTTCAGTCCAGCTAAGTCATCTATAAATATTTTATTCAACCGTCATTCGGGTCATTTCAAAACTTCTAAATGACTCGATATGCCATGCCTCCAGATTTTGATGAAGCGTTTGAATGAGCCATGAGATTTCTCCTGACGGATTCTTCCATTCCATACGGAACATCTTCGAGATTATAGAACAAAACCTGTTGCCATGACGTTATTCGACTTTTGACATTAATAATACATAATTTGCTCTTTCAGCACTGCTAAAACTCTGCTTTTGGTTTATAAAACTAAATTTGCCTCTCGTAAACAGCCAGAATGCAGCGAACAGACTAAAAGTGATGCAACAAAGTGACGCAGGGCTGAAAACACAAATTTTCCAAAGACCTCTATTGATCTGTTGCGGCTCCAACTGTTTAAACCCGTCTGCATTGACCGGAGAGTTTATTATTCATAGTGCTTCTACTACTACTTCCATTATATCATTCACTGACCGAAAGCAAAACCGCAACAAGGTAATGCATATGTGTGCAGACATTCTGATTAGCTCTATAGACTAAGAGCAGCTTTATTGCTGACATAAATGTGTGAAGCTTTTGAACCTTGACACAGTCTGTGCTTTTCACTGGCTTGATTACGTGAGCTGAGAAACGTATTACTGTCTCTGTATTAAAAGTGACTGAGCTTGAGTTCTGATCATTCTCTCTTTGCCTCAGAAATATTTTCTTTCACAATCTCTGATCTTTAAACCCTTAGTGCTAAATTCATCATATACAGTCAGACGTTCTGTCCAACAAATCCTCTCGCCAATTTATTTTTATGTGAATAGCACTTTAAACAATGAACATTGTTTCAAAGCAGCTTAACAGTTCAAATCCATCCTCAAAGTTCTTGAGTTGCTCAGAAATTTCTTGAATCCTTCTTGAATCATTTTGTAAATAAAGTTACCACATCATTAAAGAGTTAAACTCAGTCCAACGATTCGCCTTTCGAACGTATTTCCCATCTCATATATTCCACCTTAAGGTATATAACGGGAACATGATGTCATCGCCAGTGCTTTTGCTTTAGAAATGTATGAGGTCATCACTGGCCAGTCTTGGCATCTTTACAGCACTAACCCGACTGACAGACTGGGGACATATGCCAAGTGTCTGTGTGCGCCAAGGCTGTCTCTCCAGTAACCGAGCATGCTACTGGAGCCTCGGAAAATCAACAGTGAACAATCCTACTGCATCATGCAACTCTTTCAATTCTTAACTCTAGATAGATCTTCAGATCACATGCCAGATCTCAAAGCCACACTCGACTGCTCTGGAACATGACCCAGTGATACTCCTATAAAAGGGAGGTATTTGGACGGACACAGTAAAAGCTGTGATTTAAATCATTCTGGAATGTAGAGGGTGTTTGGGGACTAGTTTTATATTATTTGCCTGATTGAAATATTTGATATGCCTAACGAATCCATTTACTGAGACGCACTTTGCACATGGCGGATTTATGAGGTAAATATAACTCGCACTGAATTCCCCCCCCTCATACTGGGGTGTCAGTTATGCTGAAAGGGCATGGATGCCTCGCTGCTGCTTACCTTTGACCTCAGCTGGCTCGCTCGTGCTGTGTGTTTAGGCCCAGCTTCTGGCTCATTTCAGCTGCACACAGCACTAAGGTATGTTTAGGTTGGTAAGAATCCTGGTCTGATAAATGCCTCAATTTAGAGCTATTTTCATCACGCACAACAGAAAGCACCATTAAAGTTGTTTCGACATTCAAATCAGATTGCAAACAAGTACTATTTATACTATATAATAGAATATATTTTGCATATATAATCAGATGATGGGGAGGTGGTATCTTTGGATCTGAAGGTCATGAGTGCAAACCGCAGCCACACAATAGTGTCATTCCCGGGTCCCTAAACAAGGCCCTTAAACCCCACAGTGGTGTGAATGAGATTATTGTAAGTCGCTCCAAAAAAAAGAGCGTCTGCCAAATGCCATAAATGTAAATGATCATTTAGAGTCAAACGAGTTTCTAGAGCAAGGCTTGTGAAATCATCTTCGCCATTTACACTCAAGCTTAAACAAACATGCTGAGCTTGCTCAATGTCATAAAGTTTAAATCAAATCGTCTCCTTCGAACGCCTCGGTGAGATTTACTTTATCCTGAAATAATCCGTACTCGTGTTACCTTTTGGCCAAACTGAGGGGAAAAAAAAAGAATATCGTATGTGAAAATAATCTGGCAATTGTACAAAACTGCGATTGGGTGACGATCATCTCTAAATCCACTCTCACAATGCACCTATAGAATTCGAACACCATTTTTCCTCAGGAAAAAAAAAATAGAGTCAGCCTCCACAAGTTTATACGGTTGTATGCAAGACAGCTGACGCTATAGCTTCATTCCAGACAAACTGCCTGGCCGCGATGCCTGTCATGACTCTGTAAGACGAACAACAAACAATAATGTTGCCATGGTGAAATCAGAGCCTTCTGCCACAGCAGCCCCAATGACTTTCAGTCTGTCAGTTTGGAGCGGTTGTTAGCTTGAGCAACTATGGCCTTACTTAAGGTTTCAGACAGACTCAAAGCCTCTCACGGCTACAAAATATAGAAGCAATTTCTCATCAATCATCAGAATATCCTCAGCACTTTTTTTACACTTATACCAATAAGTAAAACACAGCTAATGTTTCGACCGTTTGCACATGAACAACAAGACAAATTCATAATGTGGTTCACTACAGCTCAATAATATATCTGTAAAAGTAGTTACATTAAGACCAGACAAATGCAAACTTCAGTGTAATGTCATGTGACCAACATATTTCAATATCACACTGATCCCATAATGTCACTTACCAGTCTTTCCATTTCCTGCTCCCTGAGGCGCTCCTCACGCTGGCGCCTGTGATATTCCAGTAGCTCATCTTCATTGTCGCTGATTTCCGTGATGCTGTTCTTGCGCTCTCTCATGCCCGGGTGGCCCATCCGCAAGTCTTTATGTCCTGCTGACATTTTCCGGTGGTTCCTAGGACTGGCTAAGGGGGAGGACCCAGGCAAAGAGCCCAAACTAAAGGCAGGAGATAGAGTGTTCCCAAAGCTCCCTTTGCGTCCACCACCGTCTGGCAGCCCGAAGGTAGGCGAGGGGCTGCGGGCACACACCAGTCGGGGACTGTAGAGCTCCTGAGATGGAGAGGAAGCCTTGCGTCTTTGTCTGGGAGACTCTGGAACTATCTTGGCAGTTGGACTCTCTGAGGACCAAGTTGAGAGGGTTCCTGGAAGCGCCCCTGGCAGTACAGGTACTCCTCTACGTGCCAGGGAGGGGCTGAGAGGGGGTAGATCCCTCATGTTGCTGCCACAGAAGGGTTCCAAATTCCTGCGGGCCAGCCGAGGACTGTCTGGAGGTTGAAGTGAGTGGGGCTGTGGCTGCCCACCCTGGATTATATGAACAATTGGGTCCAAAGGGGGTTGGAATGCCCGAGAAGGAGGAGAGAGAAGCTGGGCAGGGCTTGAAGTGAGTGAGCGATCTGGCTGTGAATGATCGTGAAACTGACTGAGTGGATGATCCTGTGAATTGCTAGTCATTTTTACCCTGGGACTACAAGGCGGAGACAAGGATGATTGGGTGGTGAATTTTGGAGTCAGTTTGGGGCTGGCTGGCACTGCTAGCTTGATAGATGGCACATCACTGTATACTGAAGGCAACATTGGAGGCAGTAGCAAGCTGTCTGGAGACTTCCCTGCTGCGTTATCCTGACTCAGCCCCCTGCGGGCTGGTTTAGGGCTTGGCGGAGCTTCCAGGAGAGCCTTTCTCTGGAGCCGAGGGCTCTCAGGCACCTTCGGGTTAGGCAGCATAGTCCGAGGCTGAGGTACGGGTGGCTGGCTTGTGTAATTGTAACTGGAGGATCTGACTGGTACTGGAGGAAGAGAAATAATCTGGTCCTGGCAACCACTCGGCGAGGGGCTGTTGAAGCTCCCACTACTTGCAGCTGAGGGCGAAGATAGAGGGGAGAAAGGTGGAGAGGTATTTTCATAACTGGAGCCCACTGACATAGCACCAGGGCTCGTGGGAGGTGAGAGAAGATAGCGGCCACCTCCATTCAGCACAGGCGACAGAGGGGACTGAGCAGCAGGAGGACCGGATGGCTTGTTGGTCTCACAGGAGGAGGAAGAGGGCAGGGGATCATCCATGACTAAGGAGTCCATAATGTCCTGAAGGTCCTTTTCAATGGAACTGACAATTGCACTGTGCTCAGGGTGCACTCTCTCTTGTCGAGATGGGTGAGACTCAGGTCCTCCTGATTGATAGTTCCCATTGACCAAGCTCCCAGAGTCTGTCAGGGGAAAAACAAAAAATAAAAGTGTAAATTTATATAATTGTGTACTAAAATTGCTGATCAAGCTTCGTGTGATATTTATTTATTTTTTGTTAGATCTCTCTCATTCCTACATCATCTGCACTACTCAATGTAATCGTGGTACATTTATAGAAGCACAGAAACGATGGACATCACATTCAGGTGATGATCATACTTTACACAAACAGGTCTGCAGATGTATGTTCGATATACAATGCTGCAAACCAATTTGACTGCCAATCTTAGCTCTCTTACAAATCTGTGATTAAATACACACACAGGAATATCTCCAGAATATACAGCTTTATTAGAAAGAACTAGAAACATCTCCCTCAAATCATTGATCATCTAAAAAGGTGTATGCAAGTTGTACATCAAGCAGTACAGAAAAATCTTCATTGATCAAATCACATTTACAGTGCATACATTTTCAAACAAAGGATGTACAGTTTGAGGTTTTTGAAGAGGATTTAAAGCACATGGTGGATGATTATGGCATAAAACATGCGATTTCTGAAAGCATAACGGATCGACAGATGCGCTTCCAGCGATCTTGCGGGCGCATCTGTCGAAACCTGCATCACATTGATCCCAGATCAGACGAGAAATCATCGGGAAAGCAGCAGTACTTACATAAGGACACGTTTGCAGCCTTACAGATCTGTTCTGTTTATCAAACTATGGACGCCTGCGGTCGCTCCGTCGACCGGCGCTCACTAAAGCCGGCGCCCTGCCCTGTCCACGGTCCTGATGTGCGGCGTTATTTTTACCCCCTCCGACACCTGTATTCAGGCAAATCCCGCCTCCGTGCAATGATTGGTTGTAAGTGTGCAAATCCTGAGCTATCATTGGCTCGTTTTTTCCACCGTACATTTGCGCTGGCGCGAGAGAATAAACGGAAATTTTGCTGATTGGACAATCCCACTGCAGGAGGCGGGACTTGGCTGAAAGCAGGGGCTGTAATGGGATATCACGGCCTGCTGATGCTGCTTGCGAGGAGGAGAAAACATCCGACTTCTGGCTCTTAAAGCGCCACACTCGTTTCATTTGCACCTGATATACGTCCTTCACTAAAGATTGCCCTCTGACACTTAATATTTATTTATTATTTAAATTATCCACACACATTTGTTCACTTCAAGTTCTGGTGCTCGAGATCATTCGCAAGTCGCTGTGTGGTTTATTGTATAAGAAATAGAGTCTATTTATTGTATTTACTTGCACTGTCTCGTGTGATTTCATGAGTCCTAATAAAACGGGGAAATAAATTATCTGTTGGATGTCGCACAATTTCTTGTCACTATTTATATACGAGGGGCGTTCAAGTCAAACCGGGACTTTTGGGTTTATAAAACAAAAACAACACATTTCAAGAAGTGGAAACTGCATTTATTTATGCTACATTTATATAATTATCCCACCGATTGATTAATGTCGGTACGCCTGAACCATCCTAGGACAGCCCGTCCCGGATTGACTGGAACCCCCCTCAGATGACACGTTGTTGGAGTGGAGGTTTTTACACAAACTTGTGAAATCACAAACGTGTACACAAACCAGTGCACACTGTGATTAAAGGGGAATCTAATGCTTATGTATTCTATATTTTAGATAGATAGATAGATAGATAGATAGATAGATAGATAGATAGATAGATAGATAGATAGATAGATAGATAGAAAGAACTTTTATCTTATGTACTTTTTGAGCTCATTGCAATTAATTCGTATATTCAAAAGAAGTGACTGTGGCATATAAAGCTATCGGTTTATTTGAAGCAGGTGCCTTAGCGGGTATTTTAGTGTGTTGACTTCATGTAAGGAGGTTAAAGATGGGCCAAGGCCAGGACCATAAATATTTTGACACATTTATTTAAAAACAGAGATCTTTTGGAGTAGGTATCAAGTGAAATGTGAGGGAAAAGGTGTCTTAGAGCGATAAAAAGTGTGAGAAAGCAGGTGTACTTGAAATTCTTGGGAAACACTTTGATTTCTTTTTAATTAAATATCTGAGATGATGGGAACCGACACCGTTGTGCCATCGGCCTCGAGAATTATCTAGTTATTTGAAGATGGTGGTGACGGATGAGATAACGGTTGGCTAATAACTAATAATGAGTCTAATAAGAGTATAAAAAGGCTGTGATTTTTCTGTGAGTTTGGACGCTTTTCTGGAAAAGGAAATCACAACCCTGAATTCTACACTTTTTGATTGGTGCTGAATTTGTGGCTTCTGTTTTTAATTAGCCACGACATACTAAATACCAAATAAAAAAAATCTGCAAATCCTGTAAAGTCTACTTTTAACTCATTTCGTTGCTAACAAAAAGGTGTGTGCATGGTGTCCACAGACCCTATCAACGCTATATGTGGCAACTGTGGCTAGATAGGCTTCAGACGTACCACCCACTTACCACAATGCATTTCGCTCCAAAGATGAATACATTTGAAATAAACAAAAACCTATCATTAAAAATGATTTCTGTGCAGTAAATTAAATTCAGTGGATAGCACTTAAGAAAATTATGCTTAGTAGAAAATGATGCCACACTCAGCAAAGAGTGTGACATTGCTAATATATAGTCATTAATATCATATTCACCTCCCACTTAATAGAAAAACTGTGGGTTGTGAAAATGAAAATGAGTTTGGGAACCTCTATATATATTTCAGTCCTAATATCAAATCTCTCTGTGAAGGATATATACAATAGATGACGCTCAATATTTACGTAAATAGACCACTTGTCCATCCGTCAATGCTGGACTGCAGAATGTATTTACATTAAAAAAGCAATACCAATAAGAATTTTTTAAAATCTATTCACAAATACAACAAAACACACTGAAACAGAACAGTCTCTTTTTTTTTTTTTATCTATAGTTGCATTTCAGTTATAACCTGGTATGAAGTTACAGTGGTGTGAATTTTTTTCATGTGTGTCTCACTTTAATGTTTCAGATCATCAAACTAGCTTTTAAGGATCTTTTAGTGTACTTCACTTTGTCAGGCAGGTCCTATTTAAGAGATTTCTTGAGTGTGAAAAGATGTTTCAGTAATCAGGCCTGGGTGTTGCGAGAGAAATTAAAATTAGGTGTGATAAACCACAGTTTGAGCAGGGGGGCAAACACTTTCACACAGAGAACCATGTAGTTTTGGATTTTGTTTTCCCTCAATAATAAAAACCTTCATTTAAAAACTGCATGTTGTGTTCACTTGTGTTAACTGAATACAATCAGTTATACAGTGGTGTGAAAAAGTGTTTGCCCCCTTCTTCTTTTTTTGCATGTTTGTCACATGTTTCAGTTCTTCAAACAAATTTAAATATTAGTATAACAGATTGTATTCAGTCTTCACATTTTTAAATGAAATGTTTTCCAGTTCTAATGTAGACCAACTCCACTAAAAATCATAGGTGGCACAACCTTGACTTTCACTCACTCTCAGCATGTATCTGTATAACTACAGCAACACCGATAATTGAGACAATGTTAAAAGTGCTGCATGAATAAAAGTGTATTCAATTACAATACAATAAAGATCTGATATGACAGTATATTAGCTATTTCACATAGTGTATAGTGTAGTATAGTATGTACAGGTTTTTTTTAATGTTATCCAGTAATAAATAACTAGACTAGGTCTGATCAACACTGGCCACATGGCAGGAATACAGCCTTAATGGGATCACAAGACTATCTGCCTTGATGCACACACATGATGAGTTCATACACTCATTCACATCATAAGTCATCATGATATAGCCGATACGACTAGTAGCATGTTTTTGGAAAGTTGGAGGAAACCCACACAACTCCAGTTGCAGTGCATGAGTGGGACAGTGAGGTAAGGAAGTATGGAGAATAGAAAAGGGGCAGAAAGTAAAATCAGGTACAGCGTTGAGATAAACACAAAAATAAAGCCCTATACTTTGTATTCGCCATGTTCCACTGTTTCCCAGCAATACAATACTTGCAAGTAAGGCCCTCTGTGCTCCAGGGGGCACCATATCATGCTGGCCCTGCGTTTTGACCCCAGCTAATGTGACAAATAAAGGCTATTCTAATACAAGTAATTTTAATAATTTTTTCTCTCTTTTTGTCAATCTGCTAATGGACATGTCAAAAAGCATCAGGTCATTATAAGCTGTCTTCCCGAAAGTGTGCTAGAAGTACTCAAGAATGAAAAAAGTCCTGATTCAACCCTACGTCAGTTACACCAGTGGTCTCCAACCCCCAGTCAATACACAGAAGGAACACAACTTAAATTATTTCCGTTAAATATTTTATCTGATTCTGAACGTTTAATTTTGGATATTTAACTAATTTTCTCCACCAAATCTGTCTATGACTCCCTCTTGATGCATGTCATGATGCCTCGGTCACATGTCTTCCCCTCCATCCGCTACCTTCTTAAAGGGGCTGCTCCGGCCGCTAACACATAATACATTACCGCTAAAAAGTTGGGGACCACCGAGTTACACATTTTGGTTAAATGTTGTACACTGGATAAAACGGGAGTTTATTATCAGCCTAGAAAATGCAATGGACCCAATTTGTTTACATCCTATGTGGCCCAGCAGGAAAAGGCATGACATTACTGGAGGCAGATTGGAGATCTGTCTCAGCCCCTTTCCTGCAACACAAGGAGCCTCTGTGCCTCTGGGGCAGGGAGAGGCAAAAGAGCTAGAATAAGGGCTGTTTATATATTATAAAATAGTTTCTTTTTTATATTATAATATAGTGCAACTCAAGGCCTGTAGACATCTATGTGAATCTTCTCTGCTCCCAAAGGAGGTCCACCTATAAATAAGGCTTATGTGAAAATGAAGACTGAATTCATACTAAACGTTCTGCCTCAGGAAACAGTCTGTTTAGGGTGAAACTTGATTGGAACTGCCCCTGTATGACTCGTTCCTATGGTTTTATTAAAAGTGGGATCATTATAGTGATAGTATACAGGAAGCAGTTCTTTCTTTGATGATTTTTCATTGTTCGTTGATTGATATGCTTTTCCTTCCGCTTTTTCCGGGTGCGGTCGCAATGACAGTAGGCTGAGAAAGGTTTAGCCCAGACTTCTCTACCCCCCCCCCACTGAGACACACACTCCAACTATCTTATCAACATCCTAGATCAGTCCCAGGACTTTGTCAAGTGTCTGATAAATTCCTGATCCATATCTAGCAAAAGCTGACTAGAGGGCATTCTTGTAAACTGACAAAAATCACCTCGACTGTGGACTCTACTGGATTAAGAGGAGCGATAGTTCTTTCAGAAGCTTGCCCAGTTTCTCGAGCTTCTCATTATCGCCTTTTATAAAGACAAAACCCAGCAACCCTGTGGAGAAATCGAACAATTCCACACTTTACGCTTTAGCTCCCCATTAGCTGTGACCATAGGGACAAACAGGGACATAGACTGCTACTACATCGAAAGCTTTGCCCATAACCTGAGAAAGATCACAACATCTTTAAGATCTAAAAAGTTATTGTTTCCTGGTTTCTACACCTGGAACAACGTCTATACCGTCATCCAAAAAGAGCACCACATTCAAGAACAGCCTCGTGGCCTCCAAACAGGAGATTCAGATTTTTGTCCCATTTGAAATTGTTTGTGGGGAATTTGAAACGTTAATAAAACACCAAACAAGTAATCTCTTTTGGAAAAATGGTGTTCATTCTCCTCAGAACGGTTCCAGAGACATGTATTTAAAGATGTTCTAAAGTTCTTCAGACAGGTTGTAGAAGATAATTAAGATATTATATAACAAAGTTTTTCCTTTAATTTGTCATAAAGTCGTATTTAGTTGATATTCCAGACTGGGTAATATGCCGAAGTCATAGTTTTTGAATTTTTCCACAACCAGGGTAACCACAAAAATCACATAGAAGCCTTTAAGCACAGAATTTTAAATACTGGACTAAGCACAAAAGACCGGTCACTGGAGTTCTTCCACTTCAACCATGGCTAAGAATATCTCCTTGGAGTTCACTCGCATTGTCATACTGGAACATTTTTAAGCTCTTTCAGTTACAGTCCAACTTTTGTAGCAACATTTCGGAGAAGAACCGCATAAAGCTAAAAGAGTCTTAGGTGTCCACCCTCCCTTGTGTAACAAGACAGGATAAGAAGCATAGCTAGGGCTTTCGCTAGTGGGCCAAAAGCTGGTTGCATGGACAAGAGCACAGGCAAATCCATAAGCAAGTATTGTTACAGATGAATATTAAAACGCATGATATTTGCAAGTGTGTGTATATGCATGCATGTGTGTGTGTGTGTGCATTACCTTTATTGGTACAAGATGTATGCTGTCCTTCTGGCCTCATGCTCTTCATTCTGTATGCCTCCTCAGGGTGATTGAAGCGGAAGAAGGACGACTGACCAAAACACAGCATACAGCCTGCACACAAGTTACATCATTAAGTGTTTATTCCTCTTTTTTTTTTTTTCTGTACATCTGCTGTTCTCCAATTAGCTCATAGTGAACCTAGGATCACGGTTATGCAACAGGCACAGGATGACACATGACACAATGAGAATGTGGGGTGCAGATTGTTATAACCACAGGCTGTATAGTCAGGAGGGTGTGTTTTTTTGGACAATGAGCTATGCTTCAAGACGACACAGATAATTGCATGTCATTTGGATTAGTTTACCCGGAGACATTGTGCTCTGCTATACACCCAAGCAGGAACTGTATGTTCTTACACAAGGCATAACCAAACAAGTGCTAAATTGATTATATTAAAGCAGCAGTGTGTAGGTTTTAGAGCCTTCCACAACCTGCACTGTAGATTTTAATTATATCATAAATATTAGCTGTTTTCCTTTTTCTCAAATGACTTCTTTGGGTGAAACTAT
Organism: Silurus asotus; assembly: GCA_024362625.1. NCBI lineage: Eukaryota > Metazoa > Chordata > Actinopteri > Siluriformes > Siluridae > Silurus > Silurus asotus. The sequence continues at coordinate 379,546 of MU551642.1, forward strand.
AAAATATTCCTTGTGATAGGCCTTTTAAGAAAAAGGAAATTTTCTGGGCCGGAAAAATGTATTCACTTGAAATTAAAAAAGAAATTCCAAAATAAAAGCTATAAATAAATAAAGCATATTACTGGTTGAAAAACAACTATTTAAAATAACCAACCGCACCTCTAACAGTGGAAACGTTTTACATTTTGCATGTACTCGCCACTGCCGGGGGGTTGGTTGCTTTTAACACTGCAGTGCGAGAGGGATGGTGGGGGGGGGGAGGTCAGTGTGAGGGGGCAGTGTTGTGTGCATGGAACATTTGCTATCATGGTTAGACACAGAGGGATGAGAACATTCAGTGCCATCATTCACTGCAGACTCTACCCCCCTAAACCGCCTCTTGGCTTGCTGAGTGAAGAGAAAATATAAGACAAGACAAGCCTTGTTTCTGTCTTTTGTTTTCTACACCACTTATCACACAGCTTTTTTCCAGGCACAGCTCCCACACATACACCCAAACACCCACGATATTTGGACACGGTACACCCATTTTTATCACGTTCTCTTCCCATTCATATGCATTACAATTACAGAGCACATTTACAACTCCTTAAAATGAGACAGAATGAAGCAAATAAGGTGTCCATAATCTCATTATCCTTCATTGCATTAATACAAGCAGCGGAGAGGAGAATTCAATGACTAAGCATTCGAAGCTGGAGGAGAAATAGGAGGGGGTTCTAATGGAAAGTTCCTTCAACAAAAAAGCAGATGTTCAATGAATAGACAGTGGCAGATGCCCTGTTTATTTTCCCCCCAGCTGGATGGAGGAACATTTAGTTCAATCGAAAACCCTGACTGGAAAACAAAACACACAGGTACCGATGTTTTCATGACTCATTGAAAACCATGAACATGTATAAATTCGGAAACATCGACAATATTATTAATACAATAAAAGCCGTGTTTGTTTTTCGTTCGATTCAGTGTGTGTGTCTGGGATTTGGGAAGCATAGCCCTAGGAAGTCGGTCTTTACTCATCTAATACAGGACTTTGAAGATGTTATTTGTGAGCGGCCAATTAAAGAACCTGATACACGTCAACATGAATCACAGACAGACAAAACTGTGCTTCACAAACAGAACACTTTTCTAAATCCATACCCTCGGGGTGCAGCTTTCTGAAATTATGGTGTCTGAAATGGTTTTCAAATGCTAATACATTTTCATTTAATACTAATCACATACTACCAACTATCTTCACAATCACGGTGAACGATGTGATACTAATGATATGATACTACCTTTAACTCCATGCCAAAATGCTGTGCTAGGTCATAGGGAGCATATTGTACATATGACCGTACTCGATATGAGGTGTATATTAGCAAAAGCATCGACATGTGGTTTACGTGATAGAGAAGCCTTCATGTTTACACTGAAACACACTGAAGTGAGAGCTGCGTCTCCACAGCTTAGGATGAGTCAGCGGTCTACGCCGAATTCGAACACCATCGTAGCTTACTCAGCGCAGCCAACAAAACAGCACTGTGCTGTGAACCTAACTGCGCCTGTCAGCCAGGAGGATACAGCAGTAAATCCCTGGTCTGACTGGCAATTACAAAACAAACGCACTCAACAAAAGCACGGTTCTGCGTTACTGCATGACTTCCCCAGGGAATCGGTCAGAAAAACAGCAGAATCCCAGACAGGCAAGGAACAGTATGTGATCACAGATTCCTGGAGTAAAGGAAATGATTCACACCATTACCAATGTCAGTATTTCAAGCATGTAGTAATAATCTGACTCGAAAATTCTGAAAAATTGAGATGCCTGAGATTCTGCGGTCTCGTGTACATCCTGGTTAGACATAAAGGCTTTTTTTTTTCCCCCAATAAATTGTGCGTTTTGCCCATGAATTTACACAGCACAGAAGCGTTAATCTAAAACCCCTGACAGCGATGTGAGATGAGAGCGAATAATGGAGTCATGAATTATACCTGCTACAGTAGGAGCAATTCAGTGCCATGCTATCATACATTACTGTCAACCTAAAGCACACAGTGCTGCTGTGCTAAATCCTTAAACGCTTAGTCAGGGAACATCTAAATTCTGTTCTAAATTAACCCATTTAACGTATTTAAACTAATTCGGTTTTATATTCCCAATTAGTTTTCCTCTCCAAGATCAGGCCACTTATAGTAGTACTTTTCTTTTTCCTCACAAATTATAAATAGCCTGTTGCCCATGTTTCCTGGCGTTTGTTTATAGATAGCAAAGCTTCTGCCAGGCATTATGGATCATTTTACCGCAGATATTTTCGTCCCAGTTGAAGGCTGTGTGTTATGTCAGTTTCCTGTTGCAAAGTCACGCTCAGTGAATATGTAGCTTCCACTACACCGAACAGCATAACATTTAGCACTCATTAGAGAAGATTTCTTCAGAAATACCAAGTTTGAAAGACTACAGGTTTGAAAACTAGCTCCCTAAATACAAGAGCAGCAAATCATTTCATTTTATCAATATGCTATAAGCAAACAGTCCAGCACTTTTTGTAATTCTGCACAACAAAACTTCTTTCTTTCTCCGGTGAATTCCACTGTAATACAACTTTCTTTAATAGATGACGTTCTGACCAACTAAGGCTGACTAAGGGCCGTTTTGTAAATCAGTTTCATGAAGTGATGACTAAAGAGGATGCAAAGCAGCCAGAATACACGTCAAGAGGAAATCGAAGTTCGGATATTTTCATGTGACCACACAACATGAACTCTTCTAATAATAACGAAACAGCTTTTGATTAAAAAATATTAACCACTTAAACAAAATGTATTTTACTGCTAATGCCTGTGCTCATTAAACTAAGTGTATTTTGGGACCTGAGCCAAGAAATCTAGGACAATATTTTAGCAGAATCAATTCATCAAATCATTCCCAAGGACGAGAAGAAAAGCAGAAATATATTAGCAAATATTATAGGTTGTCATAGGAATACAAGAATATAATGTACGGCAAGCTAATCTTAAACTATTCTATAGTATATAATAAGATCCTTTTTGCTTATCTTAATAGTGACAACTGATATTAACAATGGTTTCTTCACCACTTAAACATTCTATTATATGAATTATATATTATATAAAACAATAAAGCATAAATCACAATAAGACATGATGCAAAACCTATTGCTGTTTTTGATTTATTAAATATTAGATTACATTAGATTCCAAGTGATTTAATATTAAATTAAAGTTACAGTCGGATCTTGTTATCACTTATGTTACAGCAACTCCAAACACTTGCTTCTCTTTTTTTTTTATCTAGAAGTTAATAAAAGCAACAATAAAAGTGTAAAAGCTCCTGTTCAAAAGACCGTACCAAGTCAGAAAACTATGTTTCAGCTTTATTTTTAGCACAAAGCCCGCACACTACGAAGATAATGATTGGCATGTTAATGTATTGCTACTGGTTGAGTTGTATGGGAGTCATATGCTCTAGAATATGAATTAGTTATAGTACAAATGTAAGAATGCTGATATACATGCATATATCTCCAGCATGTATACTGTAGCCCTAATCTTTATCACAATTCATATTTTACTTGGTCAGTTCTACTCTTATTATACAAGTCTGATACATTTAATATCCAACGGTTGATCTAGAGAGTTAAACGTCATTTATTCTAATAGCTATAACAAATCTCAAATCTACTAAACCCACAATGTCATCACAATGTCAAGTTTAAGACCACACAGAGTCTCAGAGCCCACCACATACACACAGTGAACCCTAAGGGCAGGTCAAAGCATGGCGACATTACCACAGGAGACACCAGGCCAGAGGTTAAACCCAGGATTTGGGTTTTACTCACGAAAGCTGATCTCTAGGTACTCTGACGAATGGCAGAAAAGTAAGTGCATAAGTAGAATAGGATGCAGATGATAATAGTTGATCAAATTTAAAAAAGATTACATAAAAAAAACATTACCTCTGAATTTTCATCCCTGTTCCCATGAACATATCGAATATATTTCATTTACGCATAGTAAAACCCATTACCTAGAAAAATATAATGTGTGAGAAGGTACACATCTGTACCTCAAGGAGTTAAAAACAGTTTATAGCACACACTGACCGGGAATAGCAGTGTAACAGTATATGAGGGCTCATGAGCATGCTGAAATCACCATGCCACAGAGTCTGGGGCCAGGTTTATAATCACTGACTCGCTCTGTGACTGATGTTATGCACCAGAAATAATCCTGTTTTTTTAAGCATATTGATGCATTTTAAATGGAACCGTTCCAAGATCTTGAAATTGAGAAAAAAACATTTTTGCATGCACTTCAACCTATTGTAGATAACAAAAGTGCCCAATGCATCTCCACTGGATGTCTGCAGCATTTAAAAAAAGGTCATTGAACACCTTCATCATCAATCTCATTTATAATCTGACTAAAAAGCCCTTTATAGATAGATAGATACATAGACAGATAGATAGACAGATAGACAGATAGATAGATAGATAGATAGATCAATTGATTAATAGATTTTGTGCTATACAATCAGATCAGATTTCGATCACGTGCTTCATAGGTGCTGGATATGTATATAGAGATATAAACCAGGAGAAATGATCCAGGTGCATGCATCAGTGGAGGAGGCTGTAGTTCAGGATCATAATAGAGGACTCGGAAATCCAAACCCAAGTGTGAATGCATGCCTGCATTTTCAGTCTGATGCACACTTACTTCTAAATCCACATGATCTGCAGCAGTGCAGCAGTTTGCCGGGATCGGTGCAGCAGTTTGCCGGGATCGGTGCAGCAGTTTGCCGGGATCGGTGCAGCAGTTTGCCGGGATCAAGTGCAGCCTGGCCCTTTAAATACAAGCCACGTTTTTCCCGATAGGAGCGAAGCGAATGAAAGCCGGTGATTCCGCTGCTCTCCAACCCGTAGGAAATCCTTTGTTAGCGCCTCATCATTCTCCCAAACTCCACCACTCACAAGGGGAAATCTTTAAGAATGTTCTAACAGAAGTCTGGAAGTCTTGAGATGTCCTCAAAAGATGTGATCCAGTGACAACCTGGTGCCATTAGGAAGCCTATACAGGTCTGGCTGTCAATCTGGTATGTCGACAGCGTTGTATGGAGACAGAGGTGGTAGGAGATGAACAGCTGCTGTCTCGGTCAATGGAGCAAACTCATTTCCTCGTCTCAGAAACGAGGCATGTGGAAGGAGGGAGAAGGTTTCAACTACCCCCCCACCCCATTGAGTTAAAGCGTCTATCAGCAGCGGAATTACACTCAGAGCACCGCCCCCTGTCTCACTGCGTGAATCGTTGTTGCAACACGCATGCGCGGAGGACCCCTTCTCCCTCTCTCTCTCTCTCTCTCTCTCTCTCTCTCTCTCTCTCTCTTTTCCCAACACACACACACACACACACACATTTCCGGGTTTCTATTTGCCCCAAAATACCCTTCATAAGGGATGGGCGATACCGAAATCATCGACTTTTAAAAGCCAAATATTAAACAGTAAATATATAAACTGGAAGGTTCAAGACTGCAGTTTGCATAAACAGTTGTGCATTTAATCCTCCATCACTGAACAGCACACCTCCACAATAAAGAAACTACACCGAGCAGTCATAATATTATGGCCATCAATCAGGCATAACATTATGACCACCTTCCTATTATTTGATTTGTTCCCCCTTTTTGCTGCCAAAACAGTCCTGACCCGTCGAAAGTCGTCCCCACGTGCATCAATCGGCCTTGGCCGCCTATGACCCTGTCACTGGTTCACAACCGTTCCTTCCTTGGACCACTTTTGATAGATACTGACCACTTCAGACCGGGAAACACCCCACGAGAGCTGCAGTTTTGCTAGTTATCACAATTCGGTGCTAGTCAACCTCGCTCAAATCCTTAACACGTCAACTTTGAGGACAAAATGTACACTTGCTGTCTAATATATTCAACCCACTAATGCCATGATGAAGATATAATCAGTGTCATTCACTTCACCGGTTATATTGTTAAAATGTCATAATGTTATGCCTGTTCGGTGTATAAGAATAAACTCAAACATAAGTGTCCTAAGAAACTCAAAGAAATCATGATTCCTTTAAAATAAATAATGTTATGCAGAGTAATAAAAAAAAGGACCACCTTTAAAAAAGTGATCGGCTGAGATTTCTTTACAAAGTTTGTGTAATATTCTCTAGAAAGTTGCAGATCACTTCCCCTTTAATGTAGCTAATCATAGTCTACTGTAATGTCAGAGCCACATTACATAATAAGCATGACGTATATTATTTGCGCAACTATCCAACTAAACATGCGTGTACCTTTTTCCCACTGTATTTCCATTACCGATACGATATCATTTGTCTTCCTTTTTGCGAAGCACAATATTATCTTAAATAGTGTTTTTTCCCCAGACACATTTTTTTGCCAATCCAAGAAAATGGCATGCATTAAAATCATTATTATACAGTAGGATTGTTAAAAATTCTGATATAAAGGTTAAAACACACATTACTTCACAATACACTACTATATTATGTTATTATTTGCACTGAAATGTGGATTGAACATGGATGATTATATTGCTTATTGATTACGATTATGTGCTTCACTGCTCAATTGTACAATGATAACTGCGTCTCTTTAACCCATACATTTCGCATCATGTAAAGTTATTTGTGACTTGTAAAAAAAAAATAATAATAATAATAATCACAGTCAATTAGTGCCTGCTCAAGGCACTAATCCATATGCACATAAATGTTTCAATAAACTTTTGGGATTGTGTTTATTTCAGAGGTCTATCTAATATACACTGCTTTAATCTTTGCCTAAAGAAAATTCAGATTTCACCACAAAGCTTGAATTTCTGAAATGTTTCTACCAGGGTCACGTGTATATCATGACAATCAATCCTTAGCTTCCGGTAAATAATGATCTTTAGGATTAGATATCACATCCCTAAGCAACTCTGAAGAGTCAGAAGCTTGTGGTTAGCCCCAGATCAATTGACTTGCATTTCCTGAATGGATTTTCATGGTGCTTTTTTAGCTTTAGACTATGGCTCAAAAATAAATAAATAAATAAAGACATTTTAATGAAAGCGTTTTTTCCCTTACTTTGCATAAATATGCAATTTGTACCTTATTGTAAGTGTATATACTCTGTAATACTTTTTTTTCTCTCATTTTCATATCTCATTAATGAATTCCATGATATTATAATTGCTCTTAAAAATGGCAGCCTGATACAAACTCACTACATTTGCACCTGTCTGAGATCTGATTCAGCTAATTCACATTATATAAGCTAATGCATAATAATAATGCAAGAAGATGATGATGATGAGCAGCGAAACAGCTTTAAGCTGTTTCGCTGCTCAATAATAATCCAACCACTTTTAGTCAGAGATGTTTGTCATTCATAATGCACCCCCTGTTAGTCATACCTTGAGACAGTCGTACAGGTTTGGTGACCAGAAGTCCATCCATGGTACACTGATTTCCACAGGGGTGTAAGATTATTATTCCAGCTTTATTCTCAATGAAGCAGTGCTGGTCTGCAACTCCAGGGCCTTGAATGTTGATGTCTGTGGCTCCATGGCCCAGGGTAGTCTTCCCTAAAAAACATTTATTTAGTCCATTTGGCATACTGTTAATATAACAATAATATACATCAATAACGTTGCAATGTTTGGACATATCGTAATAAAATGTACAAAAATAACAGAGACATGTTTTTATGTAGTCTAGGTCCTAACCTAGCCTTGACTGTCTACCTGCAAAGATCATTTTGGAGGCAGTTTAACTCATTATTTAACAGCAAATGTCTCTCTAAAGATATCTAAGGTTGGCCATTTAAAGTGGGATTTTCTCATTGAATTAATATAATGGCTTGTCAAGTTATTGGTCAGATATAGTTTATAGTGAAATGGACATATGCCTATTAAATGTAGTTAATGTAGTTGACCCGTCCTTCGGATGAGACGTTAAACCGAGGTCCTGACTCTCTGTGGTCATTAAAAATCCCAGGATGAATTAATATAAAGGCTTGTCAAGTTATTGGTCAGATATAGTTTATAGTGAAATGGACATATGCCTATTAAATGTAGTTAATGTAGTTGACCCGTCCTTCGGATGAGACGTTAAACCGAGGTCCTGACTCTCTGTGGTCATTAAAAATCCCAGGATGTCTTTCGAAGAACGAGTAGGGGTGTGCCCCGGCATCCTGGCCAAAAAAACTTGCCCGCTGGCCTACTAATTATCCCCTCATATTAATTAGCTATATCACCCTATCTCCTCTCCACTAATATGCTGGTGTTTGGTGGGCGTTCTGGCGCAATATGGCTGCCGTCGCATCATCCAGGTGGATGCTGCACATTGGTGGTGGTTTGACGAGAATCCCCCCCCTTCATATGTAAAGCGCTTTGAGTGCTGCAGAAAAAGCGCTATATAAATGTAAATGTAACTAGTTAGAAAGCATGCAGTCAGTGATGATATATAATATGTTGATCTCATTGATTTTTTCCTCAAACCATGTCTTCATGGAGCTCAAAATACAGCAACATGCTATATAACCCTGTGCTGCTTGGCAACAGTTTGGAGAAGGCCAACACATGGCAGTGAGGGACAGAGGTCTACATACTTTTGTCCATAGAGTTTATATGCTAGATTTGAATGTGGGAACTTACAAATGGCAATACTTTCATATTAAATATATTCTAATGCACTACTCCATGCTTTCTAATAAAGCATAATAATGATACTAGCTGCTTAGCTAAATGTATTGTTGCTATACGACCTTGCTTTGCCTACTTCCAGTTCACCTCAATCTTAAAATCAACACAGGCTTCAAAGTGATTCACAGGTTTATACCAGGAAAGCTATGTCTCCCTCCACACCTAACATTAGTCACAAAGGGCTCAGCCTTTATGTCATCCTAGACCACACTGAGAAAGAATGTTGACCTGTTTTCTAAGGAAAATGAATCATGAAGTGCTCACTACAAGACATGACAACATTGGAACCAGAGCATGGCAGTCCATCTCCAGGTCAGGGTAAACAAACACAACTCTGGCAGGAAGAACAAAAAAAATCACATTCCTCCCTCCTGCTGGCGCTGTTCTATCTTCGTTAGTGTTATCAGTTAGATAAGTAAGGACATGTGGAACACCTCAGGCTAGCAAGAGTTACATTTCTTTTTTCGACATTAGCTAACTTCGTGCCTCTTCATTAAAATAAAAATACCACATGATTATTTTCCACAGTATTTGTTTTATATTTTTATTGCATTAAATAATTTGTAACAGTAGCATTACACTATAGAAACACTATTTTCCTCAATTTATCAGTGATTGTTCTTTGTAAAGCCTCTGCTGAATCCTATTGGTGATGATCTACCTTGAAATAACATTGCGTTATTTTACAGTATAACATTATAGATGCATTAACAGTACTATAGACTCAGGTTTTCTCAAGACATACCATTATGCCGACATGCACATGGACATGAAGTACATTTTATAGAGAAAAGTGTGTGAACATGTTCGAGAACATTCTATACATTTTTTCTAGATGACCAGATAATGGAGTGATAGGAAATGCCTGGATAGTTTCAGAGTGGAACTTGATGGACAGGCATGAAATGGGTTCATTAAGTAGAAGGTTTTTACAAGGTCTTTTGTAACTGCGGAGTCTGAACAAATGTGGGGGTCTTGATGGCACTATCCTGCTTATCATGACTTGCTGTGTTATTAGGCATTCAGTCCAGAGCTGGAGGGGGAGGATAAAGAGAGGGTGAGGAAAGAGTAATTGGGATGTTTCCAGTGATTGCATCCTAACTCTGAGTACATAAAGGTTGTGTGATTTTAATTTGCATTGATGCATTTATTGCATGTATGCTATTTTTTCCGTGATTTAATGATTTACACTTAAAATCACAGATTTTGGAGTTACTGTAAACTGGGTGAAGTTTGTTTATTCATTCATCCATTTTCTTCCAGTAATAGAATAATCCTGGTCAGGGTCTCAGTTCCTATCCTGGGATCATTGTGCAGAAAGTAGGCACACACATTCACACACTCAATTCTATTCACAATTTAGGGTGCACCTGCTAGTATATTTTTGCAAGGTGGGAGGAAACTGCAGACCTCAGTGGAAACCCACCCAGACACAAAGATATTTAGATATATTTATATTTGATATACTCAAGCCCTTCTACTTTGCATCACATTCAAGCTTTACAAATCCAAAAACATTGCAACATCTCTAAACCTTTGTAGTGATCGCATTTATCGTGTATATATTAACGACAAACTAACCCTACCAAAATGAGCGTATGGCACAATACCCTAATGCATTTTGACAAGAACGCTGGTAGAAAATATTTGACCTCGATGGCAGAGCAAGCATGTGACATTATTAGAGTCAGACAGCGTAGGTTTGCAGGCAGACCCTGGTTTTCTGCCAGATATTGTTCTGGGGCTAAATACAATGTGCAATACCATGAGCAAACAAGTGTTTTAAAATAAAAAATGTCAATTAGTGTCAGTTTAAATAAATGCCAGTACCACGTTCGATACAATATCATTTGCATGAGAGTTACTGTATGGGGGCTTTTTTGCAATTGTGTGTGGAATGGTGTAGATTTGTGAATTGGGCTCTTGACATTTAGTATATAGTGTAAACAGTATATATTTTTTGTGTTCCTTAAGGCTAAATTTACACTCAAAGGTGTACCCACAGCAGTATTGTGAGTTGTGCAAGTATGCTCTTCTAGAAAAGCTATAATTCCAAACTCTTGTAACCAAAAATCACAGTTTACCACCTCTTTGCTGGTGGGGTAGAATTGTATGCTTAAGAGGTTCAGAAATTATGAATAAAGAACATAATGGAGAACTCACCCTCAGGCAGAGGCAACAATGTGATGGCTGTGCTGAGACGGCCGCTTCCAAGACTGACTAGATGAGGACGTTCTGCTTGAACCTTAAGCCCCTTCCCTGTCTCTAACAAGTCCAGTGGAGTGCTCTGTGGAGGAAAAGAGGTCAACCTGAATAAGGATCTGTAAACTGTTGGTAATAGCATTTCTTTGTAAAATGCTTCAATATGCAGGAAACTCCACAAGTGTCCAATTTTGAGGTCTATCAATGGAATGGAACTAATTTGTTCAAATCCTAGTGGCTTGACTGTAATGTCTAACGTACATTTTATTTATTTATTTTTTTAACTGATAAAAGAGGTGGATATTTGAAAGTGTGTAAGCTGTAGTTGTCATGGTAACAGTGATAGGATAGCTGGAGCTTGACTTTTTGCTATCTTGCCATGGTATCCTTGTCCTGAAGCTTTCTTGCTAATGTACTGGGGATTCTTACACAAAGCTTTAGTTTCTGATAATAACTATTACATCTTATATTTAATAGATAGTCATCTGTAACCCTGTTGAAAAATGTAATATTATAGTTTTCCATTTCAAGTAATTAATATATTATTTATTCTTGACTGAAAAAAGATTTTCCGTGGCTATAGATTGAAACATCAAGTTAAAGATTTCATTCTCACTCTATTTACTACTGAGGTACTATATATGATGAGATGGGTTTTTTTCGCTCTGCACAAATCAATTTCTCAGTTTAAGAATGCGATAACAATAATACCATTTACTCTACACAGTATACTGTAATGTCAAATTTAACTATCTGGTATCACCCAGGAGTGGATAGGGTCTCTTTCAAGACTGGTTCCTCTCCATGTTTCTTCCCATGTCATCTTAGGGTATTATTTTTTGCTATTGACAATCTGGCTTTCTCATCAAGGTTTTAGATCTGCATCCAGATTTCTATAAAGCTGCTTTATGATAATGGTATATATATAAAAAAAAAAAATCTAAATACATATAATAATACATTGAATTAAATGTAATAAATTTTTATGCTTTGATACTGTATTATAGCTGCTTATAATGATAGTATAATTAATCTTTTATTTTAGTCTATAATAATACAAAATTATAAAATTGTGACTTTATATATATATATATATATATATATATATATATGAGTGGATACCGGTCTGTGACTGGTTTTGTCTGTACGGGTGTTCCTCAGGGTTCCATCTTAGGCCCCTTACTTTTTAGCATATACATATATCCGCTTGGATTGCTTTTAAGAACAGTTGGGCTAAATTATCACTTTTTTACGCGGACGATACGCAGATTTATATTCACTCTAAACCTAATCAACATTATGACCTTTCTTTTTTAACACACTGTATTGCTGAGATAAAAACATGGATGTCTCAAAACTTTTTGTGCCTCAATAGTGATAAGACAGAGGTCTTGCTTATTGGTACCCCTCACCAGCTTCGCAAAGCTGGTTCATTATCGCTAAACGTAGACGGCTCTGTTCTGGAAGTACAAACCAAATTAAAAAATCTAGGAGTCATCTTTGACTCAAGTTTATCTTTTGACCCTCACATTTGGTACACTGTAAAGAACTCATTTTTTCATCTCAGAAATATCGCTAGACTTCGCCATATGTTATCCCATTCTGTAACTGAAAGGCTTATTAATACTTTTCTGTTTTCCCGCATTGATTATTGCAATGCTCTACTGGCTGGGGTTCCTAAAACTACTCTTAATAAACTGCAATGTGTACAAAATTTAGCTGCTAGGATCCTGACTGGAGCGAGGCAAAATGAGCACATTATACCAATTCTCAAGACCTTGCATTGGCTTCCGGTCAGGTTCCAATTAGATTTCAAAGTTTTAATGCTTACATACAAGGCACTGCGTGGTCTCGCACCCCAGTATCTGTCTGCACTTTCAACTGTATACACACCCAAGCGTATATTACGCTTTTCACAAGCAGGACTATTGGTAGTTCCACAGACATGGCTGCGTTCAGTAGGGGATAGGGCTTTTTCTTCGTATGCACCAAGACTTTGGAATCCACTCCCTCCTCAAATCAGAGACGCACAGAACTTCATTACTTTTAAATCACTTTTAAAAACTCAATTTTTTTATGGTTGCTTTTTTTTAACATTTTGATTTTGTGTGTAATTATAAGTATGTGTGTATAATTTGCTCTCTTTTTGTGTGTGTTGTATTCTTGTTTTCCTGTATGTAAAGCGCCTTGAGAAGCTACTTTAAAGGCGCTATATAAAAATAAAGTTATTATATATATATATATATATACATGAAAATTGTAATGTCAGGTTACACAGTGTTTTGAAATATCTCTCACCTTTAGCACCTGATGTGTGTGTCGGCTGTGATCAGGTAGGTTTCTGTTCACACGGTCCATGTCGTTTGTGCTATTTGTTTCTCCTTCTAATATCTGAGCATCCTGTGGGAGGCAAAAGACAGCCGTGAGAAATTTGCGAAGAATTCCTTCTTGTTTTCACACAAGTGATATGCAGAACACATCCCTGAATCGTCATTAAAGTGTATTCTTGCATTTTAAGAATTCACCAGCTCCCTGTTTCTATGTTTATTCCAGAAAATCCAGTCATATGTGCTGTACTTCTGAAACGGTCTTTTCTTAGACACTTGTGGAAAAAACAGAGGCCAAGCTCAAAATAGCAAAAATATTACAATTTGAATGGTTTTAACAGCAAATACGTCATCAGAGACCTTGTAGTTTTCTAGAATACAAAGGTCAAACCATGATCATTTAAGGTTTTAATGTAAATTTCATGTTTGGATGCACAAAATATTCCAAAAATACTGAACCGATTGGATGTTGTTTTCAAAAATAATTAGTCATTATTTGTATCTTTCCTAAGACAGTTGAAAGCTTAATTTTTGCAATTTTTGCCTAGGAGTTTAAACTAAATAATAAATGTTTTTCCTATAAAATAGATGTCTCTCTTCATCTCAATTTGCCGCAAGATATCAGTAGCGTAAAATGGAAAGTCAAGCACAGCAGTGCCTCCTGAAAAGTTTAATGAAACTACCACTACACCATGATGCTTCAGTTTTCCTTCGCCATTTATATAAACCTTTATAAAGCAACATTTTCCCGTTCTCAGCTGAGCGCTACAGAGCCCTGGTAACACTCACACAAAGATGCCGCCCTCCCCTAGAATTCCTCACAACTTACTCACAATCCTGGCTCTTTTAACCAGAGCAGACAGAAAAAAAGGCATGTTCAGAAATGGCTATATTTATCCAATACCTATAAAAAGAGTCTGTACTTCTGTAATCTGAAGAAGAAAAAAACAACACTTTCCAAAAAAAGAGGCTTGTAGTGAATGAATACATGAAAGACTCAAGCTGCATGGATGTATATGCAGTATTTAATACAAAATACAATTGTTGTTATTGAGAGAAATGGCTGGTTAATGAGCGCATATCATGTTGAATTGAAAATTCCATTGTATATTTGTTAGATCCTGAAAAAAGATATAAAACAAAACCAAATAAAATAAAATATATTTAGACTTCTATTTTGGTTGCAAAAGAATTACACTTAAAAAAACAACATGAAATGGCCCAGGTCTGCAAGTAAGGTCACAAATTGCTTTTCTTATAGTTGTAACAAACATACTGTGGCTATGAAGTATTGATTTTAGAGGAAAAAAATGAGGTGTACCTGTCCCCAGTGGTCCAGCAATGCAATATCACCATATTTCATTAATGGTCCTTCAGCCACTTCCTAACAATCCTACATCAAACTAAATGTGAATGTAAACTCCGCTCGATGGACTGCTGTCTATTCAGAGCAAAGAAGAGCAGACTTTGCAGTGTAGACCTGCCTGTACATGCATCAGTGAGCCAGAGCCTGCATTCCAGCCCACCAGCCAAAGCCCTGATAACAGACTATAGAGAGCCCGTTAAAAACAGCAGAGAAGAAAGAAGAAAGGCAGAGGATGATGGAACGCAAAGGGGAATTTCTAAAGTTTAGATGTAGCAAATGTGCAAAACTGCTAAAAGAAAAAAAAAACAATGAAGCCACTGTATGTGAGTCACTGGATTTCATACAATGAGACACAATTGAAGGCACACAGCAGATTCTTCCAATTGGGCTGGGTTTGATCTCACTCCAGAGCCCATTTATGACCACATGATCACCAGAGCTTATCATCAGGACATATGCTCCCTACCTCCCCAGAATCTCCAAACTAGCTTTGATCTGAACTTCACAAACAGCCATCTGACAGATGAGCACTTTTTTTTTTTTTTTTTGCAGTAGTCTAAAAGACTGTTTTTTACCCTTACAGTATGTGTGTGCAAATCCTTTTCTCAGGTTCTGGACAGAAATGTTTTCTTGGTAGTGCACTGAGAAAGGGCTAAAAGATCTGATAGCAAGACATGTGGGTCTGAGATAAAGCCACATCATGGCAAGAACACAAAACAAGACAGTCACTGACATGCACAGTCCATAACAATGTGGAGTGCACATGGCACATTCTTGCTTCCAGTGTCTGAAAATGTTGGACCATAAAAAGCATGTGGACAGCTTCTTTTCTGGTCTCCAGTAAAATGTGAGGGCCAAACTACTTGGCTGTTGAAATGTGTAAGGTTTTCTGAGCAAGGGGAACTCTTAAGGGCCATCAAGTAAAAAAAAAAAAGCCTGAACTGAAAATGGAACATCTGGTGGTCTTTATTTGTTTGCCCATTTTTTTTCAGGGTCTTGCTTGTATATCAATTATACTAGCAATCCTAATTTTGTGTATTGCTTCATCTCATTTAGTAACGAAGGTTTTAAATCTTCCACTGCCAAAATTTGCATTATTAACATTTAAATTAACATTAAGCTACCTATGGGTAAAGACTTCAAGACAGAAGGTTGTACAAGTTTGATTAACCATCAGTTAACAGCAGTTTATAGCAGGCATTGTAAGATTCACTGAATTGCATCAGTGCATCGACATAAAATTGAATGGTGTTATGCTTCGATTTAAATATGGGAAATAATAGGGAAAAAACTCACTTTAGATATTTGTAGAAGGTCAGGATGATCTTCATTCACAGGTATCAGTAATCCAATTAGACTGATTTACACGATTAGACACTTAACACTCCTAGTGGTTGTAAGTACTGACATTCAGACAATAGATAACTAAAGCAGGTGACCATTGTCAGGATGACAAGGCACTATGACTCCCATCATATACTGTACCTCACCATGTCGTGTGATTGTTTGCGCACCTCATGACCTTATTATCTTGTTCATTCTGGATTAACACTTTGGCTAGGACTTGAGAATGATCATGAGTTGTTTTTATTAGTGGCAATTTGTATACAGCTATTGAAAACTGGGAATCTATTGTTATCGTTTGTTATTGTTAATCGTATTAAATTCTTTTTACCACATTATCTGTGTAAAGCTGCTTTAAGACAATTTCCATTGTTAAAACCTCTATACAAATAAACAACCAAATTTACAACCAAAATTCAAATATTTGTTCATTAAAATTGTATTAATTTATTTCCAACAGTTAATTATCTTCATTTCGTAGCGTTTCTCTTGGAAGCACTGCTTCCAGTATGTGTATGTGGATGTTAGATTTTTTTGCCCAGAGCCTTTAAAGTCAGTACTGCTGGCCCATGTATCTTAAACTATATAAACAATATAAGCAATCAAATTTCATATTCAGCTAGCTGGCCCAGAATAGCGTAAGCATTTTTCGTTCTCTGATTGGTTGGTCAGAGGGAAACTGTTACAGCCAAGTTCGACTAGCAAAACATGTCTGTAGCGATCTGCACACATTCATACATCAGAGTTATACATTTTTATGCCTAGGGAGGAAGAGAAATTGATTTGGTCTCCGACATACTTAAAAATCCCTTTTTAAGAAAAGCTAGACATCTTGAGGAGAGGTCTGCCAACAATGGCTGACAAAGGAAGAGAAATTGATTTGGTCTCGGACATGCTTAAAAATCAATTTTCAAGGCAGACTTTTCCAGAAAAGCTAAACATCGTGAGGAGAGGTCAGACAACCCTGAAACTAGCTAGCTTGTCTCGGCCTGGAAATGGGTGAATTCGCCACTTCCAGATCAGCCTACGTGCCGTACCACTGGCTTACAGCCTCTGAGGAGCAGTGCAAATTATGAGTCTGCATCTCTGGTGAGTTTGATGTATTTTATTTTCTTTCTTTCTTTTTTTATGTTTTTGTTATTAGACAAATATTGTTTCTGAACTGCTTCAGATGATGTACGTGGCACAGTTGCGGTTGTAGTGTAGAGGTTTGTAGTTTTAACTGGTTTTCTTGCTTTATTAAAATGGTATTTACCCTTAATATGGGAAATTCCTCTCTCTCTGTAATGCCACGTGTTGTTATATTGCAGTTTTGTTTAGTATTGATGGTTTCTATAATTGTGATATATATATATATATAAATGTTATGATATATGAGAAGCATGAGAACACATAATGATGCTAAAGGGATTTCTGAGTGTTCACCAAATGACCCTCCCCAATAGATTTTAGGTATGGGTTAAAATAATAAATCTTTTCTTACTCAGTCGTAGAATTTGGTCCTTAATCCCACTCCTAGTGCATTCCCCATGCAATTAACTAACAGATATAAGTTAATCAGCTGGAGAGCTGCATTCAATTAAGTTCTGGAAAGGGGGTTTTACAGGAGCCAGTCAATCAGAACAGCAGCCACATGGACTGAAAGGAGAGCAGGGACTCTTCTGGAGAAAAGACGTGACAACACTGCTAGGAATGTGGATGTATTACCACTTGATCCCCTGCCTTATAACAGTCAGCAGTGGTTTAATCCATGCTGAGCGTATTCGACAGTCCTGCAGTGACTGAGTGACTTCAGTGTACTCCTGCTGCCTAGTTAATGGAAATTTTCCCTCAAGATAGTACACTGCCTGCTCATGAAATGGTGACGAAAACACAGGGATCAGGGAATGGAAATATAGAATAGATGCTTTAAAAGATGTTGTTGTTGCAGTAGTCTCATAAAAGCCTGCTGGTTTTTTTCATCAGTGGAAATTCAGCAATGCTTAAGAAATGAAAGGGCATATGGATGGGGGGAGTTGTGTGTTCGAGAACATTTAGTTTGGTCGCTAATCAAGCTTTTGCAGCTGTCTAATCCAAGACCTCCACCTGGTGGTGAGCCCAGAGCATACAAACTCCATTCTCTGTTTCATTTTCATAAAAGGTGCTAATCACAATTCTACAGGTTAATAATATGCCAAAATAATCTGCATCAACATTCATCAAAATCAAGTTTCATGGTTTAAAGAAACAGGATCACTACATTGCAGACTGGTTATATAGGGAAAAGCTTAGCCTACGGCCTTCTTTTTCTTATTTTATATGCCAAGCTTTAGAAGATTTGTTCAGTGGGAGGAATCTGAATTATGCAGTGCACCATGTGTAGCCAGGATATTATGGGGCAGAAGAGACATACTTGACATTTCTTTGAGTATATGATTATAGCCACTCTGGCACCCGGGGAAAGATGTGGGCAGTTAAGTGCATTCTCTGTTTTAGACCATTCCACAAGTATGTGACAGAACTGCTGAAAGGGAAAATGGGTATACACCAGTAGCTGTGCCTAGCAAAGAATAATGCAGGCAGCAGTTAGCGCTTTAAAGTTATGTAATAAAGTTTGGATTACATTATAAACAATCATTATGGGGAAAGTGCCAAATTCCAAACAGACCGTATATTTTTCTAAAACCATGACACAAGATCTTTTAGCACATGTGCAGTTTAATGTTTTTTTTTCTGCTTCAGTGCTTTAAGGTCAGACAATATAACATGATTAGACTTGTAAGAAGACCTGATGCTGTTTTATAATGCTGAATGAAATCTCGATTATTCGGCCCTCACTGATACTCATTGTGCCTTTAAAGACAGAGCTTTTTCCCATTAAGAAGTAAAAGGAAGTTGCCTGTGGGTTGTGCAGACCTCACACGCCTAGAGGTCAAAGATTGTCCATCAAAAAGTCCTAAATGCATGTTTGTTTGAATGGCAGTTGAATATATAAGCTCCCATTAGGGGAGATAGGAAACAAAAGGTGATTATAAACTGGCTAGAAAGAATGCAGAGAGTTAAAAAAAAAAATTAAAAAAAGTTAAAAAGTTAGTAGAACAAAAGATACACTTGTATCCTTCTTAAACAAAAATCAAATTCTCTTAAGGTTAAATAACCAATAATTCATATTTGTATTCATTCACAGAAAATAAGTATCCAGTTTTCCAGATCAGACTCAATAATAAAGCTGAAAATCAATGTTTCTTAATTACATTGTAGTATTTATTGGGTATCCTCAACAAACAACTGTCTCAATCACATCTGCCAATCCTTATTCTTGCCTATAACAATACACAAATAAACAACTAAGGGGATTCCCTAACTCCTGGCACCAGGTCAAGTCTCCAGTGAGATTCCAATATGCTTCGTAACTACAGAGTCACAGTAGGAAGCGCACAATGAAGTAAAGTTCTGTGTAACAACACAATATTGACACTGGTGGTCAGGGGAAGATAAAAAAGTAAACATAACAAAGTGGCACAAGAACAGGAAAACAGGAGACTGGGGTTTCTATATATAGACTTCCTGTAGTACATGGACGAACTGACCGTTTCCTTTGTAGCCAGACTGGGGTGAACCTTTTTGAAAGAAAAAATAACACATTTTGGAGGTGGGTTTTTTTTCAAAAGTGTTCCCTCAGACAGACATGTCACAGGCACAAAAAAAGGGAACATTATCAGCAGTGTAAAACGGATCAATTAAACCCTAAAAACGTATTAAAAAGTGAAAATTTCACTTCCTATAATACTGATTGGTGTGGGCTTATGTACTATCTTATTTACTCAACATATAATTCGACACGTGCATGTTTAATGCAGTAATTTCTTGCATTTTCTGACTTTCCCGCTTGCATCAATAATGCATAAAGGAAAAGCGTGACTAATACACCCCTGGCTGAGATTCATCTTTGGAAAGTTCCTGAGGAGTCAGTCTTTCCCTTGTTCCCTTAATTAGGGGTATGGGGCAGCGGGGCATTTTGGGAGTGCCGTACTCGGGTAGGCCCTTGCTCAAATGTTCCGTTGACTTTGGCTGTTTGTTTCCCAAAGACACTAGACTCAACCAGCATTCCAGCTCCACTGACACAAAGAGTTCTTTT
This sequence comes from Silurus asotus, assembly GCA_024362625.1. Lineage (NCBI taxonomy): Eukaryota > Metazoa > Chordata > Actinopteri > Siluriformes > Siluridae > Silurus > Silurus asotus. The sequence goes on from MU551642.1 coordinate 399,649, forward strand.
CAATGTGTTCTAATCCCTGAAGAGAGGGAAAGGGGCCTGGCCCTCCTCCTCCACCACTGGCCATGACGTGGATACTGCATACACTCACACATGCACACACACTCACACACAGCTTTTTGCAACAAATCTGCAGAAGACCTAGTCGAGGAATGGCTAGATCTATGATTTAAATCGGTTCTGTATTTTTCTGTGAAAGTATTACATTTCTATTTAAAGAATTTAGCAGTCACCCTTATTCTGAGTGACGTGCAAAAGTATTAATAAAATTGTATATGCAAAATACTGTTGCATAATAAGAAAAAATATATTCTGATTTTTTTTTATTTTATTTTGTATGTTTTGAGAATGTTGTTAAGAATTCTTTTTTTCTCTGGAACAGCAGCTCTGACAGTAATGCAGGCTGCAGGGGGAATCACTGTTTTTTATTAATTTGCTCATTCTAATCCATTATTGCATACACTGGCATATGTATGGCAGATGCTTCAAATCAATTTAAATAAGTGTATTATCTTTGATATAGTAAAGTTTTCTGAAATATAAAAATAAAAATGTACATATTAGTCCAAATCAACATTTTCAGCATTTTACTTATAAAATATAACATTTAATTAATTCATTATTCCTATTCGAATTACTACTCTTTTTTCAGTGTGCTCTGCTAGTTAGCACTTTGTCCGTCTAAGACCCTCTCCTTCTCCTGGCTTGTCTCTGTAGCCATCACACAGAATGTTCTCTATATGCAGTAAATGCTGGGTGGTGGTGGGGCAAATCTTAAATTACAGAGCTGTTTCACACTTCATCCTATGTGGACTGTGCTTTATAATATCGGGCTGATTCACTTATTATTTTGAGATAATTTGTTTATGTAAAATGGCAAAATAAGTGTAAACACACTATTTACAACTGGTTCGCCTTTATATATTTTCAGTGAGGCCAGTGCCGCAATTACATAGTGCAGAAAGGATAAGCATAAATAATTACATTTCAAGAGCAATCCTCTATGAATAGAAATTCTGTTGGTATTGGTAATTCTCAAAATCCCTTTATTCCCGTTATTTGTAAACAAATTCATCTTTTATTGGTCCAGTTTCCAAATTTCTGTGCTACTTTTGTTGTTGACTAAATCTTTTTAATTTTTTTTTTCTAAAATAAAAAAATGTCATGCAGACTTTGTGAGCTGTGCCAAGTGTTGCTTCTATCCTCACAGCCAGATTGCGGCTTTTAATTCAGTGCCAAAATTCCCAGACCAAAAAATGACAGACAAAAGGAAAGCCCAAGGGCAGGAATTTTGATTAAGGTACAAAGTGCCAGAAGAATGGGGTAGAGACCCCTTCAAAGAAAAAAGAGACCCTCCAAACGTACCTTTTTTCCACTACACTGGGGGAATTAAGCTGCAAAGAGCAAGTCAAGTATCCTCGAGTCACCCGTCTCGTCAGCAAACGCCACTATTGACATAATTTAGTAAAGAACATAGTAAAGGAACGACAAATCCATGAGGCCCCGTCTGAGGAGTCGGGAAAAGTAAAGAGCCAAGCCATGTTCTGGAAGCTGAAATGTGAGGAAGCGCCGAGGTGCAGGATGAGGACATGGAAGCAAGTGAGAGGAAGCAGCTTTTAAAAATCTCTTTAGCTAATGGAAATCTCGTCATTCACCTCCTTCCTGGTGGACCATTTGTGCTTAAAACTAAAACTTTTCTTCTAGCACACCACTTCTCTGACTGTAATTGTCATTCATGTGTGTCACAAAATTACGCCTCAAAGTTTTGAGAGAAATAAGATCTGATAATAAATTATAGGAGAGTAAGAGGATGTGCAGGTCAGCAGTCAGACCTGCCTACACTGCAGAAATGCACTTTGACAGATGATCATATAATGTAGAAATCCATTATACTACTGCTGAATGGTATTGAAGAGTTGCTTGTGACATTCATGCCCACACACACACACACACACACACACACACACACACACACACACACACACATTTTTCATCTGAGAAATTAGTTTCTAAATGCGGTCATTGTGGTTACATTCATTAGCAGCAGCATTTAAATTGAAAAATGCGTTAATATTTAAGTGTTTGAAGGTTGAAATCTCATACCTTCATACAAGACATTCCTGATTAAATTTAATTACAACTTTATGGCCACTAATTGTGTTGGTCCCCTTTTGCTGCCAAAACAGTCCTGACCCATCGTGCATTAACAGCATTAGCAGTTTGAGCTACAGGAGCTCGTCTGTTGGATTCGAACCACAATGGCCAGCCTTCGCTACTCACGTGCATCAGTGAGTCTCGGCTGCACAGGACCCTGTCGCCGGCTCAGCACTGTTCCTCCCTTGGACCACTTTTGATAGATACTGACCACTGAAGCCTGGGGATTTGTCAACTTTGAGGACAAAATGTTCACTTGCTGTCTAATATATCCAACCCAATAACAGGTGCCATGATGAAGATATAATCAGCGTTATTCACTTCACCTGCTATAATGTTATAATTTCATAATCTTATGCCTGAATATAGTGGAGTATAAAGTATATATACTGATTTATAAACTAAATTATATCTTTGATACTCAGTTAAACTAGTATCAATCTACAGTAACGAAATACATGACTTAAATACTTTACACCACTGGGTTAATGTAGTTGAAAAATTGCTTTGCATTAAAACTGATCAATCACAATTATTGAATCAAGTTAAGGGGAAGACAAGAAAATAACAGGTTTTGACAAGTACTGAAGACAAGAAATAAGCGGGTCTGACAGAAAATATTCAGAAGCACATCTGCTCACTGGAAACACATTCATTTGCAATAAAAAACTGAATATAACAACCTTTATACCAGTGGCAGGCGGTCCGGGCCAGCAAAGTCTTCTCTGCTGGCTTAAACACTATCAGAAGCACTGACCTACATTTACAACCCAAATTCTAATATTTGTTCCATGAAACTGTATAAATTTATTCACAACAGTTTATTCTCTTCATTTTGTAGTGTTTCTCTTGGCTGCACTGCTTCCAGTACATGTATGTGGATGTTAGATTTATTTTTTTGTCCAATCAGATTTCAGCCTCTATTTTTTGTCATGTCAATCTAATCTGCCCAGAGCCTTTAAAGTCTGTTCTGCTGGCCTTTTTACCATAGTTTTCTTAATAAATAGCTCTGTTTCTTTAACCAATCAGATTTCATATTTGCCATACAGGGCCAGCTAGCTGGCCCATGATAGCATCAGTCTGGATTTACATGAAGAGACAGAAGGATTTGAGGCAGCCTACATCCACAGAACATACATCTATGGTTAGTTCTCCAATTGTTTGGATCTACCTGCCAAGTTCCTGAAAAAAGTAAGTTCCAGTAAATGGTCTTTAAGGTGACAACTGTGGACCTTTGTTTTAATTTAAAGGTACAAATTGATCTCTGACCTATGTTCATGGGTGCATTGATGTACAGCTGAAGCGACAAAGCATTTGTATTCTTTTAGATACATTTCTGCACCTTGACATTCCTGTGTTCATTTTTCGGTCCTCTGATTGGTTGGTAAGAAGGAAACTGGTACAATCAAGTTCGACTGGCAAAACATGTGTGTAGCGCTCTGCATACATTAATACATCAGAGATAGACTTTTTTATGCCTATGGAGGAAGATAAATTGATTTGGTTTTGGGCATTCTTAAAAATACATTTTCTAGAAAAGCTAGACATCGTGAGGAGGTCGGCCAAACCCTGAAGCTAGCTAGTGTGTCTCAGCCCGGGAAAGGGTTTGTTTGCCACTTCCAGACCAGTGAATACGAGCGGTACCACTGATTACAGCCTCTGGGGAGCGGTGGAGATTATGAGTATGTATCTCTGGTGAGTAGATTGGATTTTATTTACATTTTTACGTTTTTGTCATGTTATTAGACAAACATTAATTCTGAACTGCTCCAGATGATGTAGGTGCACAGTTGCGGTAGGAGTGTAGAGGATTGGAGTCTTAACTGGGTTTCTTGCTTTAGTAAAATGGTATTCATCCTCTATATGTGAACTGCCTCTCTCTCTGTAATGCTATTTGTTGTTATATTGCGTTTTTGTATAGTATTGACGGTTTCTATAATTGTGACGGGATAGTTTTGGTATTAAGAGGTGGATTAAGGCCCACTGAAGGCCCAGATACCAAATGCACGGCCCTGCACTGATTTATACATAACCCAGGAATACTGTACACAAACCAGGAACACACAGGTTGGATGGGACAACAGATCATTACAGGGCTTCTTACACACTCATTCACACTCAGAGTAGTCAATCCATTATGTGGACACGGACAGAACCTGAGTGAACTCAAGCCCAGGAACAAAATGGGACCCTGTTGATGAGAAAATGCTTTCTGCAAGAACATTGTTCATTTATTTACTCATAATTAATGAAAAGAAGGAAACTGTGCATGCACACGTTTGAAAGCATTTTATAGGAGTATATTGAGGAGTATTTTTGTATGAGCAGATACCTAAAAGCAATAAACCTTGCAATGGTTTAACCAAACACATTTTATGCTGGAGAATAAAGCCAAAACAAAAATACTGTGCTGTTGTATACACAATGCATTGTGAATACATTTCTGTTACTTGTGTGATTTTTTTTATGAAAATACATCCTAATAACAGGAAGTGACCTGGGTTAATTCTGAAACAACAAATCTGTGAGGTTTCCGCTTCCAAAACTAACAAATTCATAGAAAAAGTGTACTAGCTGCAAGAATCAGAGTAGAGAACAACAAGGAGTCTTGGAAGTAATAATTTTGGCACCCACAGAGCCCTGATCGCAACATCATTAAGTCTGTCTGGATTTACATGAAGAGACAGAAGGATTTGAGGCAGCCTACATCCACGGAACATACATCTGTGGTTAGTTCTCCAAATGTTTGGAACGATCTACCTGCCAAATTCCTTCACACAGAAAAATAGGGGTTTTGTTTTTGTACCTAAAGGTACTTTTGCCACAAAAGAACCCTGTAAGTTCCAGTAAATGGTCTTTAAGGTGACAACTTTGTGGACCTTTATTTTAATTTAAAGGTACAAAATCATCTCTGACCAATGTTCATAGGTACATCGATGTACAGTTGAAGCGACAAAGCATTTGTACTCTTTTAGATAAATTTCTTTACCTTGACATTCCTGTGTTCAAAAATCTTTGTGCAAGTGTACCACAAACATCAAGAAGGATTGATGCTCTTTTGCACGCAAAGGGAGGTCACGCCAAATATTGATATGGATTTGGATTTTGTTTTAGTTTTTAAAGCATTCTCAATTTACAGTCTTTTTTTACACAACTGTACTGAATATGTGCCACAGAAAGTAATAAGGGTCAGGCTCAAATATTGTGTATAAAGCCAAAGTAGGTTTTTCTTTCCACAGTCAAAAAAATTATAATCTGGTCATGGAAAGGTTCTGCTTTCTCTTAGTGGCCTGCTCTGTTTTAAATGGGAAGAGACATAAAGAGAACATAATGCAACCTTAAACATGCACTACCCATCCAGAATTTTTTTTCCTCAGCACACGTTTTTATATTTCCATAGTTCATATAAATTAGGCATTTTTACTGAACATTCAGTTTCTAAGATTTGCCGGATCGGATTAAAATAGGAAACCGTTGTCACGGTTGTAATAACAAGCAGAGCAGCAGAGCAAACTGCAATATAACAGCAGCCCTGTGTCCTACAAATATCAAAGTTGTTTCACTACATGAAGAATCATTCACTTTTAGTGCACTCCTGCATGTATCATGTGTTACCTGCACCAGAGCATCACTACAAGCCACATATCCAAATGTACATTTTATTTATTACACTGATGGTTCTTTTCAAAATAACTTCAGTTCAGTCCTTCTCCTATCCTTTCTTCACTACCTTATATCATAAAATGATGATCTGTTCAAAAAAGTAATTTGTACCCAAACCGTTTATCCCAAATATAATCAATTTACCAACACACCAAAAGAAGCAAGTTTACAAATGATCCTTTTAAAGTGTTAGTTGGTCAGTCAATTACTGCAACTCACACCCCCTGAGTTTTATATATATATATATCTATATATAGTATATATAATGCATACATACCTATATTTTTTACACAGCTCATAAAAAGTGCAGCTTCTTTTTATGACTCAATAATCTACGGCTGAAAAGAAAATCCAAAATCCAAATGGAAGGGGTGTGTAGCTCTGTATTTACAAAAGCTGCCTTGCAAACCCATGAACTTGGTTCTAAGCTCTAGTCACTACACCTCTCTCTCTCTCTCTCTCTCTCTCTCTCTCTCTCTCTCTCACACACACACACACACACACACACACACACACACACACACACACACACACACACATTTACCCTCACAGCCCTCCTGTGCAATCCGCCCCTCCTAGTACGGCACAAGGCCGTCATTATCTCAGGCAAAGAAATCCTCACTTGTTCCTCATCTTTGCAGGAGCCCATGTTATAAGAGGTGGTTCATTTCTGGAAAAATGATGAAAAAATCCTAAACCAACCTAATGTGAAGCCTTTTCAGACTAGCTGTGAGGAACAGTTTACTATAGTTGCTAGTGAAGGGGTGTGAGGCTCAGCAGAGCTCAGGGTTCATCTTTTAGACACACTTACCTGAATATTTGTGTTCCATCTGAGTTCAGTGATGTTTATTTTACAGATTCTGGTATTGACTGACCCTGTGCCTTTTTGATGCCCTTTTGACACACCAGCAACTCACTAAAGACAAGCATGTATTCTCTCCGAAGGAATTCACGACCACATTCTTGTTTGACAATGAATAATTATAAAAAGTGATGTACCTACAAATCACAGATTCATTACATAAAAAACGTACAGGGAGATTCTTGTGCCCTTTAAATGCTCTCCAACCTAGCAGTGCATACACACTTTTCATTAGTTAAACCTAAACACATGTAAACCCTAGTGCTTTGTGTGTCTATAGTATATTTCAATACTAAAATATAAGCTGGAGAGCAAATTGTAATTTTTTAAAAATGTTTTATGACAAAAAGTTGCTAATACAAAGCACATACACAGAGAGAGAGAGAGAGAGAAAGAGAGAGAGAGAGAGAGAGAGAGAGAGAGAGAGAGAGAGAGAGAAAAAGAGAGAGAGGGAGAAAGAGAAAGAGAGAGAGAGAGAGAAAGAGAGAGAATACACTACCAAATGAGGAAACCTGAGTTAATGAAAAGAGAACAGTGCTGAACTCAGAGGTAGACGATAAAGTACACAAGAATTATTAATAGTGGGAATAAAACATTAATATGATATCAAATTCAGCAATTTCTTTCAATAACTTGTTAAACAAAAGTAAAATCACAGACAATTATAAATAAAAAGCAAAAGAGGGGAACAATAGCATAGATCTTAATACATCTCTCTCTTTCCTATTTATCTCTGATGAAAGCAAAGTTCCCTCCCTCTTCCCCAGTCCCTTTGGGATCTGTATAAACACACAGTCCTCAGAGTCTGATTTAGGAAACACCCTTGCTAAATATGTGAGTCTTTTATATATGATTAAGCCAATTGGAAGCCACTGGTTATATAAACACATTGTCTGAGCAGAGCATCCTGCCTCAGTCCCGGTGCTGTGATTATGATGGTGCTAGATAGAAGTCTGTTTCACTGTATTTAATACTTTTAGCTACAGAGAAAGAGGGTCAAATGCACATGTACAATGTATGATGCATTTTTATTCAAGAATTATTGATATACCACAACACTGTTGAATCTTCAGTCTAATTGAGTGACTGAAGTTTATTCAATAACATGTAAATGACTCCAATTAAATGTGTGCATTTAGAAGAGTTGATTTAAAAACTACATTCAAATTCAACATCAGTATGTTTTTAATAAACTGTATAATCACATACATTTACATTAATCACATAAATTAACAGATTTTTCAAGGTAATTTTAGTCTATGTACAGTATACGCTTTTCATACGTATTTACCCCAATGAACACTGGTATTACATGCTGTGAAATAAATGGATTTATTTGGAAGTATATATCATAAACTAAAAATGTCAAATTTGTGATTGCAAAAATATTCATCCATTTGCCAGGAAAAATCGAAATCAATCTCTATGTTACAAGACAAAGTAAAATATTTAGCTCACGCTTATAATTTATGCATTATACCAACATATATTACACTGATTTTTGAGCTGATTTTAATTTAGAACACAAACTATAAATTCTAGTCACCCTATTCATAGTCATCAATTGTCTGCTATAGACCATCATGTGACCTGATATCTTGCTCATTTGTAAGAAAAACAAAATAATTGTACCGCTCACAGATCTAGGATTGTTTTTTATAAATTAGATTAGATTAGATTAGATTAGATTAGATTAAATTCAACTTTATTGTCATTACACATGTACAAGTACAAGGCAATGAAATGCAGTTTGGGTCTAACCAGAGTGCAATTACAACAAGTGCAGGATATACAGTGTTACATGATTTACATAAGTTCAATAGAATGGTAATATAGGACTATAAACAGTAATTTACAGATGTATATGTACTACAAATATACAGATGAATATATATATATATATATATATATATATATGTTTTATGAACATGCTATACAGATGTCTATTACTATACACAGAGATTTACAGAAGAATGTAAGCGGTGGACATAATAATATTGCTATAGCTATAAATCCATCGTGTGTATATATATATATATATATATATATATATATATACATACACGATGGTAATATGGTAATGGTGAGCAGCAATACAAGAAGAGCAGTGTGCAAATGGATTTGGAGCAATAGTTGCTTTATAATATATAACATGTTATATTGTATCGGAATAGGTCTAAACTAGTGTTAAAAATGTTAACACATTCATCACATTCCGCATTGCACCACATTCAGACCAACACTCCCAAACTATTGTCCAAAATATACTGCATAAAAGATTAAATATTAATAACTTCAGTAGAAATTAGATGGAGAAATTAGAAAATTTGCTGAAAACGTACAAACCTTAATAATAATAATATTATAAGGTGATCAATAAAATGATTTTGTAAAAAAGTGATGTCATATTGCCAGAGCTGCTGTAGTTAAAAAAAATGATAATATTCCTGATCAATCAGATTGAAGATTTCACAGTGTTGTGGTATATAAATAATACTTGAATAAAAAAGTAATCATACATACAGTGATAATTATTGTTCATGTACTTTATTTCACCGTGTAATGACACCGCCACCTAGTGAATCCCTAGGGGGTGAAAAAATCCAGCAAATTCGAATTTTTTTCTCTTTCAAAACAAACATATTGCACTCTACACTAAAAAACTAGGCTCAAGCAATGCACAACTATAACAAACAAGGGTCTGTGTGTTAAACAAAAGCTTGATATACATAAATGATTCCATGTAACACCAAGGTTTAAAAAACACATGCATGCCAGATTGAGCACAAAACAAAGCCACTGTTTGTTCTGTTCAATGGGTCACAGGAAAGAAATTCCTCATGTCCATTCAGAATGAGTCTAATTTCCTCTGTGTGTGTCTTTGGAAGCTTAAAGCATCTTCAGCTCTAGTGTTACCGAACAGAGCAGCTGGAAGACAGTGACAGGTGAGGAGGAGTTTCACTGGATCTCAGTCTCGCTACCGGAAAGGTTTTTCTTTTACAAAGAGGGACAGTCAGGCTCACAGCATGTTTGTTTAGAGGGTTTAGAAATACTATCAGATCTCCAAGGTGAATACAGAAAGGTACAAATACAACACACTGATATATTTTCTGCAACATTTCTCACATGGTGCAATTTATTCCCTGATTACTTGTGTTTGTACACTGCATCCATTTTTAACAGATGAGGACCAACGTCTACTGTACTTCAGGTCAGGTTTTCACAGTGTACCAATTACCACATTATCTGTGTAAAGGTGCTTTGAGACAATGTCCATTGTTAAAAGCGCTTCACAAATAAAAATAAATTCAATTGAATACATTTTAATCGAATTGAATTGAATTGCCATAAGAAATTCAACAAAAAAGGTACAATGAATATCGGGATTTTTTATTTTTTTATTTTTTTTAATATAATTAAAAGCTTTTAGAATTGTGACATTTAACATTTAAAAAATTTGAAACAAATTCTTTATCATGAATATTTCCGAACCCAATTTAAAAAGTAATCAATTGTATAATACTGACAATGTGAGCTGAACTGCAAAAGCTCAAATTCATGTCTAATCTCTTCTATTCAAGCCTGGTTTCAGACAACACTCCAATAGATTTGATCCAAAACAATCATAAGGTTGTGTACAAACATGTGGAGTGAATGCGAGCTCAATTACACATTAAAGTAAAAAAAAAAATATTAAAAATGAAGAACTGCTAAATCTGCTATATTTATAAGTATAAATAAATGACATTATAAGTTTAAATGTTTCTATAAAACTATTCACCTTTTTAGTCAACATATCTCTCAATAATATAATATGTAGTGCAAGTGGTTGTTATTCAAATTAGAAAAAAAGAATCAAAAAAGAAAACTAGTTGTGGTCTCCAACATTTGCACCCCACTATATATTAAATTTACATTTAAATTTCAGTCAACACAAGAAAAAGTGCAAATGCACATTTGACGGTCAAACGAAACAATTTGAAAGAGTTACCTGGAACCGGACTTTCTTCAGCATCATGTTAGTATCCAGATTTGCAGATGTGACTCCTTGTTTTAGCAACGAAATAAATAAATAAATTAAATATTATTAACCATACAGCTTAACCTCCAACATCTGTATGCACTGTCTTAAATTGTATCCCGAAACGATTTTCTTCCAGCTTTCACAATTATAAAAATGATGTGGATGTAAAATTTATTTGTCTCTCCAAAATAACATTGAAGGAACAGCAGCAGGGACCTGGTGGGTCTGTTAATCCTGCTCTTTCTGTCTCCTGCCTCTCTTTCTCACTCTCTCATGTAAGTCCTTGAACAAAGCCTGGCTCCACACTTATCTCCTTGCTCATTCATCCAAAAAAAGACCCACCCTCTTTTATGACTAGAAGAGCAGTCATTAACACCCCTTCCGCCACTCCACCACCAAGTAACCCTTAAATAAAGGTAGACTTCAACCCCCCACTCCTAGCCAAGCCTACTACAGTAACTCTGGCAACACCAACACAGCTGTCTCGTCACATCACACATCCTGGTGTATAAACCAAATCTTTCAGTCCCCTTTAATTAGCCTACTGATAAAGAGCATTTGTTTTTTAAATGAACTCTAAATAGCATGTTTAATTCATGAGGCTTCATCTGTGTGTTTTACTAGCACATATTAAAAAAAAAATCGTTTTTGATGATTAAGGATTGATTCTATTAATCTGGGCGACACATATTACCATAATGGATACATAATTTCTGTAGGGTTAATTTAGGGATGCACAAGCAAGTGCACTCTTAGTGCTGGATCCAAACTCGGATAAATGGGGAGGGTTGCGTTAGGAAGGTCATCAAGCGTAAAACTTGCCAAATCAAATATGCGGATCACAAACCTAAATTCCATACCTGATTGGTCGAGGCCCGGGTTACCAAAAGAGTGGAGGTTTGGGTGTTCACTTTAAATGTTGGTACTATGACGGGTAAAGGGAGAGAGGTAGCTGATATGATGGAGAGGAGAAAGGTAGATATGTTGTGTGTTCAGGAGACCAAGTGGAAAGGGAGTAAGAGCAGGAACATTGGAGGTGGGGGTTAAACTGTTTTATCATGGTGTGGATGGAAAGAGAAATGGTGTAGGGGTGATTCTGAAGGAAGAGTACAGTAAGAGTGTAGTGGAGGTGTAGAGAGTTGCTGATAGTGTGATGAACGTGAAGCTGGAAGTTGAAGGGGTGATGATAAATGTCATCAGTGCCTATGCTCCACAAGTTGGCTGTGAGATGAAGGAGAAGGAACAATTCTGGAGTGAGTTAGATGAAGTGGTAGATGGTGTACCTAGGAATGAACGATTGGTGATTGGGGCAGACTTTAATGGCCATGTTAATGAAGGGAACAGAGGTGATGAGGAGGTGATGGGTAGGTATGGCCTTAAGGAGGGGAATGTGGAAGATTTTGCTAAAAGGATGGAAATAGCAGAGGTAAATATTTATTTTAAGAAAAGGAGGATCATAGGGTGACGTATAAGAGTGGAGGAAGGTGCACACAGGTGGACTATATTTTATGCAGGAGATGCAACCTGAAGGAGATTGGAGACTCTAAGGAACAGTGTCGTTAAACAACATCGGATAGTGGTCTGTAGGATGGTTTTAGAGGTGAAGAAGAATAGGAGGAGAGTGAGGACTGAAAGAAGAATAAGATGGTGGAAAATGAAGGAGGAAGACTGTAGTATGAGATTCACAGAAGAGGTCAGACAGGGGTTCGGTGGTGAAGAGGTGCTGGATGATTGGAAAACTACTGAAGAAGTGACAAGGGAGACAGCTAAAAAAGTACTTGGTATGACATCTGGAAATAGAGAGGAAGACAAAGAGACATAGTGGTGAAATGAGAAAGTGCAGGAAAGTATAAGAAGAAAGAGGTTGGCAAAACAAAATTGGGATAAACAGAGTGATGAGAAAAGTAGGCAGGAGTACAAGGAAATGCGGCAGCAGGTAAAGAGGGATGTGCTGTTCCTATGCAGCCTGTTCCTTTTTAAGGAAAAGGCATATGAGAAGCTGTATGAGAAGTTGGACAGTAAGGAAGGAGAAAAGGATTTATACCGATTGGCCAGGCAGAGGGACCGAGCTGGGAAAGATGTGCTGCAAGTTAGAGCAATAAAGGAGGAAGAAGGAAATGTGTTGACTAGTGAGGAGAGTGTGTAGAGAAGGTGGAGGGAGTATTTTGAGCAGCTGATGAATGAGGAAAATGAGAGAGAGAGAACGGTGGATGATGTGGAGATGGTAATGGATGGATTGGATTAGTAAGAAGGAAGTGAGAGCAGTGATTAAGAGGATGAAGAGTGGAAAGTCGGTTGGACCAGATGACATACCGGTAGAAGCGTGGAGATGTTTAGGAGAGATGGAAGAGGAGTTTTTAACAAAATTGTTCAACAAGATTTTGGAAGGTGAGAAGATGACTGAGGAATGGAGAAGGAGTGTGCTGGTACCAGTTTTTAAGAATAAGTGAGATGTGCAGACCTGCAGTAACTACAGGGGAATTAAGTTGATCAGTCACACCATGAAGTTATGGGAAAGAGTAGTGGAAGCCAGACTGAGAGAAGAGGTGACCATCTGTAAGAAACAGTATGGTTTCTTGTCAAGGAAGAGCACCACAGACGAATTATTTGCTTTGAGAATGTTGATGGAGAAGTATAGAGAAGGTCAGAAGGAG
>MU551642.1:420421-452122 GCA_024362625.1 Silurus asotus
CTCTAGATAGATAGATAGATAGATAGATAGATAGATAGATAGATAGATAGATAGATAGATAGATAGATAGGCCCATCATTCCCTGCTGTGAATAACTTGCGATCACAGGAATATATGTTGCATGTGTAAGTTAATATACATAAAAAGCCTCAAATGATCAATATGAAAAAAAATGCACATTAAAATGTAAAACCACATGTCCTACGGGTGAAAATAAAGAAATCATGTCTGACACGTGATAACCCGTGATTTATTTTTAAATAATTCAATTTAAAAAGTTTAACATTTAATTCCAAAATTAATTTAAAATAAGGTGTGGCATAACTTGGAGTTTTTTAAAAGCTAAGAACATGTTGTGGTACCTGCTTGACTGGATGGAATGAAACCATACATCCTATCACTCAAGCATTCAATAATGCACAGCTTTGTTGTTACTTAGTCAGATACAATGTCAGTCTGTAATTGCTTGACTCATTATTTGATTCATTAGACATTTTATTAATTTGATTAAAATTATTCTAAGAAAATGGCAAGATAATTGCAAATAATGATTGCAATAAAGTCAGTGATAAAGCGATCATATGCTGTTTTTGAGAGCAAAAATATAGTGACTATATAACAACATGCAAACCATTTATTTCCTATAAGGATCTAAAGTTCAAAATGAAACGTTCTTGTATGTGTGCGATTTTGTGAATAATGTGTGATTTTTCTACATAATAAATCATGTGAAACAATTGACATCATAACTTGAATCTATGACCTATATGTAAAAATATATGACCTATATGTGAAAATAAATAAATTAAGAGCAAAAACATGCCCTACAACTAAAAAGTAGACACTTAACATAAAATAAATCATACAAATAATTATAAGCTTAAATAAATGTAGGCCAGCGATTGCCAATGTTAAAAGGACGGGTGTGGTTGCAGGTTTTCATGACAGCTAAGCGTAACTGAGACTTTTGAAAGCCAAGATAAACAAGACAAAGCAGGTGCGGCTTCCAATCTTTTAATTGTGCACAGTGTTGTTGTATTATTTACCTTGTGAAACTGTCACTGCTAGATTCATTGTTGCAGAAAAAAAATGTGATAAATAAATAAATAACTAGATTAATTAGACTTTTAAATAATGTCATAATAATAATTGCCATGGAATACAATAGCGAATTCAATAAAAATGTATTTGTACTGTGCATTTAACAATAGACATTGTCCCAAAGCAGTATAATCATTTTTACAAAAATTTGTTTAGGCTCAGCAGTGTTTCATGATGTTCTGATTAGTAGTTTTCCTTTTAGAGATGTTATGCGTTATAAATCTTTTACATGCAGCATGCTATTTATGTATTTTATCACAATGGTTTCTCTCAGGCAGCCTGTTTAGTGACCGTTTTGTGCTTACTTTAATGTACACATGAATTATGGGGCAAAAGGGATTTATTCAAAATGATGAAAATCCTTATACAATAGTTCAACATTTCAATTATTTTAAAAGGAGAAATGTTTAATTTTTCTCTAAAATTTGTGATTGGTTGAGAAACCACAACCTGGTAATATATTACAGGAAGAAACTTTCCTTTTTGAAAAACCTTTAATCAAAAGCCCTGTTGTGTTATCAATATGTAAATAAAATGTGTAATCAATGTATAAGTCAGTTAAGCAACATGTGGTAAAAGTCTCACCATTTAAGCATGTGATACAATAGTGGCTTTATGAGACTTACATGACACAACAATCCAAAAAGTTGGATCATAGACACCTGAGTTAATACCTGAGATGACACTGTAGATAGAGAATGTTCTTCCCTTTTGTTCAATAATGGCTATGGTCCAACTAAATTTAAACTGCAGTACATTGAAGCAGAGTCTCTTGTTCTTTTATTTTAGACAGCTGGGACCGGACCGGACCTGACGTGGCATTTGGTAGCCAATATAAGCTACAATGAGGTCCATTTCTACTTTTACTTTTGGAAATGTTTTTTTTTTAAACATTTAACAATTAAAATTTGAATAAAATGAATCTAACCCAGCCATTAATGTTGCACAAGCCAGTGCACTCTTAGTGCCGGTCCCAAGCCTGGATAAATAGGGAGGGTTGCATTAGGAAGGGCATCCAGTGTAAAACAAATGAAATATGCAAATCACAAATCAGAATCAGATCTCGATTGGTCGAGGCCCGGGTTACCAACGGCCAACAGAGTACCGGTGGAAACTGGGCTTCTGTTGGCCAAAGGAGGAGAAAGAGAGGAGGAAGAAGTCTATAGAGACAGCAGGAAAAGGAGAAGTGTAGGAGAGTGGAGGTTAGGGTGGGCACTTTAAATGTTGGTACTATGACTGGTAAAGGGAGAGAGATAGCTGATATGAATTAGAAGAGAAAGCTAGATATGTTGTGTGTTTGGAAAACCAAGTGAAAGGGAAGTAAGAAAAAAAGCATGTTACTGCATGTTAGACTCTGTATGTATGTATGTGTATGTGACAAATACAATTTTATTTGATTTTGATCTGTTTTGATTTGACTGCGCATGTAGGACATTTTGGAGACAAGGTGAGGTAAGATGGTTTGGACATGTGCAGAGGAGGGACATGGGGTATATCGTTAGGAGAATGCTGAGGATGGAGCCACCAGGGAGGAGGAAAAGAGGAAGACCAAGGAGGAGGGTTATGGATGTGGTGAGGGAAGACGTGCAGGTAGTTGGTTTGAAAGAGGCAGATGTAGAGGACAGGGGGTTATGGAGACGGATGATCCGCTGTGGCGACCCCTAATAGGAGAAGCCGAAAGAAGAAGAAGAAGAAGAAGAAGATTCAAATTATTAAAATTAAGCTACTGTTTTTAAGAGCAAAAATATAGTGACAATATACCAACATGCAAACCATTTATTTACTATAGTGATCTAAAGGTCCAAATGAATGAGGTATAATGTGTGATTTCTTTGACATAAAAATCATGCAAAACAATTTACATCATAACTTGAAACTATGATCTATACGTAAAACGAAAATATGACCTATATGTGAAAACATTTCAATATTTTTAAAATTAGAAATCTCATTAGAAATTTCATTTTTCTTTCAAATTTGGGATTGACATAAGTATTATTATTTTTTTTACAGATTGCAACACAATCAATTGACTTCATCAATCTTCGCTATGTACTGTGTACTCTTGTGATTGTTAACCCGCACAGTTCAATAAGAGTAAGGGATAAAAACACAAAACTGGATTAATGTTTCACAAGTACAATGCGCTCTGTATAGTGTGACAAATGAAGAAAAAGGCACATAAATGGTGGGCGAAACCACAGCTTGGTGATATATTACAGGAAGAAACTCTCTTATTTTCCCCAGGACAGTTGTCAGAAGATATTACATGTAAGAAAACCAGAATTAATTCATTTCAAAACCATTTTTTAATTAAAAAAACCCTCTATTAAAATCCTGCTGTGTTATAAATATGTGAATACAAATTTTAATCAAAGTATAAGTCAGTTAAACAACATGTTGAAAAAGTCTCACCATTTAAGCACAGTATGTAATACAATAGTGGCATAATGAGACTTACTACCATCCAAAGAGGTGAATCATAGACACCTGAGTTAATACCTGAGATGACACTCTAGATAAAGAATGTCCTTCCCTTCTGTTCAATGATGGCTATGGTCCAAATAAATGTAAACTGCAGTACATTGAAGCAGAGTCTCTTGTTCTTTTGTTGTAGACAGTTGGGAACGGAACGGACCGGACCTGATGTAGCAATTGGTAGCCAATATAAGCTACAATAAAATCCATATATATTTTCACTTTTGGAAATGTATTGTTGTTGTAGTTGTCCACAAACATATATTGAAGTTGAACTTCAATACTACTACCTTTATTATTACTACCTTTTTGGTGAAAGTGGACATTTGTCTCATCTGTCCATGCATGTTTCAGAAATGTACAGGCTTTTGCAGATTGTTTTTCGCAAAGTCTAAGTTAATACATCCAGTTTTTGAAGCTTACAACCTTTGACAAGTATAATGACGTTCCTGGTAATGGTGCCACTATCATATATTGTCTAATTAATGATGATTATGACTAACAGTATGATATCATAATGACAAGGCGCATTTTTAAAATGATTCCTAAAAAAATAGATAGACAAATGACTTAACCAAGATTAATTCAATTGAACTTTTATGATTTTCGTAATCTAAACACATATATAAAATAAAGGTTTATTTGACTTAAACAATGTTATGCATGATACATATTAATATTAGCACATTTCTATTTGGTCTTATAGGCACTAAAAGTGGGCAGGAACATAAAAACTTATAAAAGGTGTTCCTGCATATGACACACACACACAAACGCACATACATGCAGAGAGAGCAGTAAATCAAAGAATCAGCAAGATGGCTTTCAAAGTTGCAACTCTTGTGTCTACAGTTATGCTGATATATTTTGTGGCTCCCCTGGTCTTCACTTCAGGTAAGAAATGCAATGCTATATTTGCTACCTATGCGTGTTATCAGTTGTCAAATTAGGTTAGCTTAAGAACTAATTTGATAGCTAAATGGTACAGATGTCTAACTTTTGAGTGTGATGCATCTCTATATCTGTGTAGTTTGTATTAAAGTAAAAATCTTAAATTAGAAAAGAAATGGAGTTTTGAAGGTCCTTTGGAATCAGCATATTATCAGATTTTAAATAATGGATTTTCACCAAACCTTCTGTTTACAGATCTCCCACAGCCCAATAGTATTTCACTGATGGTTTACAACTCAATCACTAACAAGAAGAATTTAACTTTCACCACTGACATTGCATACAGAGGGATCTTACTTGGTGCTATGAGAAAGATCCAAGCAGCCACGAAGAAGTTCAGGCAAGTTAAATAAAACAGTGTTGGGTACTTTTTACTTGTAAATGGCAGGTGGTGTTTTTTTTTTTTTTTTTTACAATTGTTGATTATGACACAATTGAATAGACATTTCAGATATAAGGGATGCAAGATTTTATTTTTGATTGTACTGTAATTGGAATTTTTTTTTTTTATATATAATTTACAACATTCTCCTTTGCTCATTGTACTCTTCACTATTTCATTTCTGCATAGATTCACCATAAAAGAGGATCCAAACTATGGTCCATTCCTTGTGAGTGTGAACGGACTGGCTGGGAATTCAACTGACCATACATACTGGCAGCTTCTTGTCAAACTAAGTAATGGCACCCTAATCATTCCTGATGTTGGTAAGTACTGATTTAATATAATAGATTTTTTTTTTGTTGATTAAAATACATGCTATATGTGAGTATTATATAACTTTACTCTTTTTTCAACTCATTTAGGTGTTGGATGTTACATACCAAACCCGCAAGACACAGTTATCCTTAAATTCACCAAATGGTAACACAGTGATGGTTTAATGATGCTGTAATCAGGCTGGGGTCTTTTGAAATTCACAATACATTAGGGTAAATTGACATGAACTATATTTCTATGATTCTTCCTTAACAAAACAAGATTGTGTTAAAATCTTTTGCCTTATGTAATCATTTTAAACCCTCCAAGTAAATTTTTGTTTTTACAAAAGTTTACAATAGGAGTTT
This sequence comes from Silurus asotus, assembly GCA_024362625.1. Classification (NCBI taxonomy): domain Eukaryota; kingdom Metazoa; phylum Chordata; class Actinopteri; order Siluriformes; family Siluridae; genus Silurus; species Silurus asotus. Next base: position 426,020 of record MU551642.1, read on the forward strand.
TGGGGATGTCTTTAGGAACTTCTTTACTTTAGATTTATATTAACCCTATTAAACGAGATCTTTTTTGACTAACTTGGCTAAAATATTTCTTAACAAGGGTCTATTTGGATATGCTTTATTTCACCATTTACTCATAACTTGATGTTTTTATGCCTGTAGATGTTTTAGACAACCGCATAGTTCACCTTTATCTAGGCTAAAACACAGCCTTATGAAAACAAGGAAATAGTCAAGAAGCCAGTTATACCAGGCAATGTGAGAAACAAAACCAATAATGTCAATCAAATGATGGGTACATGAGCAAATGTTTAATATCCATTAACTTTTGTATACACTGATAATAAATCTTCTGAATAAACTTGTCCTAATTGATGTATCCATGACGTGCTATTGTGATTTCAATGGCTGAGCAGTGCAATTAGCCTTAAACTTTCTCCCACATACTATTAAACATTTAATTGTTATGAATCTGATTTCATGTGAAATAATTTGTTGTTAAAAACATTAAAGTTGCTACGAATGGACAGCAAACAGCTCATAACTGGGTTAAAACCAGAGTAAGTTGTTAAAGTGAAAATAAATTAAACCTTTCAAAGGCAACAATTTTAAGCACATCAATTCATACCATTGTAATAAAAGTAGACATCAGCCATAATGTAATTGAATACTGGATCAATTCTAAATAGTGATCTTACATTAAAACATTTACACAAACTTATCATTTTTGAGTAACTTATAACATAGCAGTTAATATATATATTCCACCAGGTAGAAAAGCTTTTGTTATAGGTTACAGATCGTTGTTTCAAAGGTGCTTGATGAAACTATAACCTAGGTAAAACAAAGCTAAACTGTCACATTTCAAAATTATTTGGTGCATCTTAAACTCTATAGTATAGAGTTTATATTTCAAATATATAACTCTATTTAAGTTTACTGTCATTTACAATCTGGGTTACACATTTACACCTATATGATGGAAAAATGAACATATAAATAAAGTGAATCCTTTCAGCTTTACCTTAAGTAATAAAAAGTTTATTGGGTAGATGTGTCTTCTTTTGTTTTCTTATTCATAGCATATTAAGGGGTTTTAAGGTCTGGAGTTCAGCCCAAGTGTTAAATTTGTATTTTGTAGCTGCTAATGCGAAACCCACTATGCTGTCCTAAGAGGTGTCAGTGAAATGAAGTGAAGAAGGTAAAGCTAAAACACAAAATAGTCATATTACAGTGACAGCAAAAACTGCATGTCATTAATCACTGCATTTGCAAGAATTAAACAAATACTATAGGTCATTTTCTGCTCCATTAATTCTTTTATTTATGCGTAATGTAACCAACTAGAGGTTTTTACCCCAGAAGCATAATTTAGTACATTTTATGAAGAAGTTAATGAAGAAATGTCTGAGAATCTTGAGCTTAGTGTGAACTACTAATAAATTAAAAATATAATATAATATAATATGATTAATTAATTAAATAGTAACAGTGGTGAAATTACAGGGTGGTGATATAAATCAAAAGTAGGTTACAGTCATTATGCACAAAATAAAATACAAAGTAAAAAATAATTTAGGGAAGTAGAGTAAATTGAAAATATATTAAATCAGATAGATGGTTAATTTGTAATGGTCCAGTAAGATATGATCAGAGGAGTGAGTAGTTTCACTGCAGCATCGAGCATCACATACACACAATAAAGGAAGGGTAGGGGCACAGATGTCTTTAAATGTTTTGTGGAAAGTCCAAGTGAAAGCACATGTAAACGGAGCATGTCATGTTGCCTGGTGAGCAAAGACGCCTGTGCAGGGTGTCAGTATAGTTTTTCCTTGCCACAGTCGCTTATAAAGAACATCTTATTAATTCGTATCACCACATTATTTGTGTAAAGCTGCTTTGAGACAATGTTCATTGTTAAAAGCGCTATACAAATAAAAAATTAATTAAATTGAGTATAGGCTTTGTGGTCCTGGAGTTGCAGTATGGCTTGTTCGGTGGCAACACTGAGTAGCCATACCAGGCTGCCACCCTTGGGCCCATACACAAGGAACTTAACGCCTCATAGGTACTCAGTTGTGGGAATGTGGATAAAGTACTATGCCATGGACGGCCCAAGCCTGGCTGAGAAAGGAGGAAGGCTGGCGTTGGGCTAGCAACAAAAACTGCTACGGAAGAATAAAGTAAGCCATCAGGGCCCCAAATTGGTTTTTAAGGGTATAATTCTGGACTTTATTTGGGGAATAAAGGATAAATAAAAGATATCTGCCTACCTTAAGTCTGCATGAGTTACTGGGTGTTTTTACTTGAACTAAAAGAATTCTGCATTGTGTCATTCTATGGGATGCCTATCCTACAATCCTAAAAGCGCAATAGGCATGATAACTGTCAATATATTTTGCACCAAATTGTGAAGGGGTGTCCATTTGGCTAAATATTCCTTAAATATCATAGAAAGCGTTTCTTGTGTTTTCTTTCAGTGTGTTCATTTGCAGGAACAACGTCAACTATAGCACTGATTTTAAAGACACAGTAGTTATAGTGTAGTGTGTATTCTAAAGCTATGTTTCCTATAGTGAAGTTGTACCTGGTTTAATGTGATTTACCCTTCTTTTTTTTTGAAAAATCTTTATTTTGTCTTTTGCCTAATTGTTAATTTTTATTCCAAACCTGTTGTCTGAGTACTTAAATTTAATTGTACATTTTGCCCCTATGCCAGATTGTAGTTTTTTGATATATAGACCATTGTGCAAAATCAGGACAAAATCTTTTTTAAAACACAAAGAGATACTGTGTTGTTGGTGTACATGTTGGCTGCCTTGGGTATGTAGTGTGTGTGTGTGTGTGTGTGTGTGTGTGTGTGTGTGTGTGTGTGTGTGTGTATAGAGTTGTGGCTGGGTAAAAAAACCATTTCTACTATCATGATATTGAGACATTGTGCAATTGAGACATTGTACTTATACCAGAACCACATGTGGCTAGAAGTAAACTTTCTGATTGCAGAGCATCTCTGGATGGTCTTTCTGTCTGTAAAAGACCTTGGTGTGACTATTAACTCTAGGCTTTTTGCTTTGAGGCTTATAAGGATAGCATTACAAGCATAGCCTTCTTTCGTCTTAGAAATATTGCTTAGATTAAAAAAAAATGTCATTTCAGAATGCAGATAAACCAGTTCATGCTTTTGTTACACGTAGATTAGTTTTTACGATTGTAATGCCTTACTGTTTTGGATGTTCTAGTAAGGGCATAAGTAAACTTCAGTCCAGAATTCAGCAGCAAGAGACCTTACTAGAAACAGGAAATACGTTCATCTCACCCCATCTTTTAACCAGTCCACATTGGCTCCCAATCAAATCTTGCACTGTTTACAAAATACTACTATTGGCATATGAATTGTTCCACAGTATCTGAGCAAACTTTTGTTACATTGTGATCCACTATGCCTATTTTGCTCAGACACCATCTCAGTATTCAAGTCTAGGCTAAAAACATGTTTATTTAGTCAAGCATTTTGTCAATAAGTTATTCTTGAAAGAGCAAATCTGGAGGGTTATCGTCTCTAGGTTACGACCGTAAACCTAGTTCCCAGAGGGAACGAGGCACTGCGTCGAAACGCTATGGGAACACCCAAACGCCCAGCATCTCGTTCCCTCAGGGAACTAGGGTTACGGTCGTAACCTAGAGATGATTATGTTGTCCCCCACTCTGATGCATTGACTCAGTAATGTGGCAGGACATCTCTTATCCCAAGATCCCACGTCTGTGATACCTTTTAGTGATGCTGCCACAACTAGTCTTGCCGGAGTTCCTATCTGCCAGTAGCCAGTGCTCCTGTCTCTTTCTTCTCTTTGGATCTTTCTGATTCATCCCAATGCGCTACTTCTGGATGGAGTTCTCTTAAATTGAAGACCTCTCTGTGCAGCTGGGGATAGTTCAACATGAACAGCTTTAAGATCCATAAAGTTACTGAACAACTCAATAACTACGAGGATGGATTATTTAAATAATAACAGTCTACTACAATGGCATAGGGCCCCAGTTTGCATGAACAGTGTAAAGTTGTTAAATGTTGTATAGCCCTTTAAGGTTGGCCCTATGCATGAGTGGGCAGGGGGATTCGGGGGTTAGGTGGGAAACACAGACAGACAGAAGGGTGTAAAAAAAGAAGGCACACAGCAGAGAAATAAATGTGTTCTGTTAGACAATACTATTCTGTGTTGTATCTGTTCTTGGCACAATCTACATGGTGTCGGAAATGTTAAAACATGGTGGTGCAAAAAGAGGTGAAAAAATCCGAAGCTTTCACATTCTCTAAGGAAGAAGATCCTAATGTATTACTGCAAAGGTTTGCCCACAATGAATATAATAATGGACAGACATGTCTTTTAATACCACCAATCAAAAGCCTGTTAAGTCTATTCAGTCATAAGTTTCCACACTCAAAATACTGGCAACAAAATGCTACTCTGGAACTTTAAATGATAAGCTAATTCTCGACCACATTGTTTGTGGGATTAAAAGTAACAGAAACAGCAGCTGTGTGAGAAAAAGCTCACACTGGACTCTGCAGTCAATGTATGTTTATTACTGTCTGAAAAGAGCAAAAAAGAACTAAAACACGAGGCTAATGCATGTGTTGTACAAGATCTCTGCATCAACTGTAACAGATACTACACCCCTGACAAACTTAAGTGCTCTGCTTTCAACAAACAGTGCAACAATTGTGGTAAAAGGAACCACTTTGCGTAGTGCTATAGATCAGCTCCATCACCCGAAACAGCACCTCAGTCCCAACGCCATGATCAAAGCTAACCATAGTAAAATTCAGAAACCATAAGTCGAATCAAGGTAATGAACTGGACACTTCCTTAAATGCCCCTGAGGACAGATTTTATTGTAAGACAGTGTATGAGTATCCCAAAGAGGTGAAATATTTACAACATTACATCTGAATTATGGATCTTGCCAATTCAAACTGAAAGTGGACACATGCAATGTAATATCCGCCCAACAGCTACACCTCATTTTACCCTCAGCTCACATAAAGACTAATGAAAAAGTGAATCTCATTGCATACAGTGAACAAACCATCAACACTGTTGGCAGCACAATATTAGACTGTGAGCAAGGCCAGCTTAAATTCCATGTCATAGATCTCAATGTAAGAACACTGCTTGGATTGCAGGAAAGAATATGGGCTTGGTACAGTTAGGTCCACATGTGCATGCAGTGCAAAACCAAGAGCCAAAAGTACAGGAATTTGTTTGACACCACAGAGCTTGGCGAACTGCCTGTTGTTTATCATATGTGATTAGATGAGTCTGCACCTAAAAAAGTGCCCATTGCAATAAAGAAGAAAGCCATGGCAGAAATGGAATGAATGACCAAATTGGGTGTAATTGCCCCTGAAACTGATGCTATGGCTTTGGTGTCAGCCATGGTCACTGCGAAAAAGAAAGATGGTTCTATAAGGATATGGATAGATCCAGTGTACCTCAACAAAGCACTGATCAGACCACATCATCCATTAAAAACTATTGAACAGGTTATTGCTGTTTTCAGTTTTTCAGCATACTTGATGCAAAATGCAGATTTTGGCAGATCCATTTAGATGAGGCCCTTTAGATCATTTGAATTGAATTGTTCTTAGTTATGAAGGCCTGTATTTGAGCATTGAAAATACAACAAAAGACCTTTCCTAGATTCACACAGATAGCTTTATAGTTATTTTGGTCAAATTAATCTCCTCTTGTCTATAGAGGTTTTATTAAACCCCTGATTGCAGGTAACTGGAAAATAGCCAGCTTGAAGGACTAGAATAAACAGTTTTCATAAGGCTCCTGCATTTTAGCAGGGCTCAGCTTTAGCATTTCTCTTTTAATGTTGTCTAGCTCTCATGCTTTTCAGGGTTTCAGTTTGTTAAATGTGTCTGTCAGTTATTCAGGAGCATCCTAATGTCAAAGATTTATTCTTTTTAACATATTTGCCCATGTTTCATGGGTATGCCTTGTTTTCTGGTGTCTGTTTTTGTAAGGAATTGGTTTTCTACTATGTCGCCTGGACAGGATTCCTTCGAGTTCAGCCTCTCTTCTCGATCTCTGCTCTCTACGTGCACACGGGGAAATCTAAATAAAACACATGTCAGCCTTTGAGAGAGAAGTTCCAAATCTTTATTGTGTCACACATGAATATATACCATAGCGAAGGGGAAGTTAAAGTCAGTGTGAAAAACAGTTGATGATAACAACTCCATATCTGGTTATGTTTTTCGTTAAGAGAAGCAACAAAATGCAGATTTAGAGCATACCAAAAGGCGACAAGAAAACAAAAGTAAGAATGTGAATGTTCTGGGTCAACATAACATAAGACAGGGCTATTATGACTACTAATCAACAATATCTCACAGGGCTATTATGACTACTAATCAAGGATAAATCACAACTTAAACAATCAGACATGTCGCATAGGAATAGGATAATATTTAGAAACACGAGGGACAGGTTAACAGGTGTTTTTAAACCTGGACCCATGCTGGCTGTGCGAGATCCTGAGAAGGACAAAGGACACGAGGAAAACAAGCCGGCATGTGCACACTGCGCTCCCTTACCTAGTATCCTGTTAGCCAACATCCAGTCACTGGAAAACTTCAGGGCAAGGGTCAAGTTCCATTCGGGACTGCAACCTTCTCTGCTTCACCGAGACATGGCTGAACCAAGCGGTACCGGGCCACACCATCAAGTCGGGCAAATTTTTCTCTGTTTACTGCATGGGAAAACACTGGAGTCGGAGAAGTCAAGACGAGGTGGAGTGTGTCTGATGGTGAACAACCACTAGTGCGACAGCACGAGCATCATTTCCCTTCAACGCTCCTGCACACCAAATCTGGAACTACTGACCATCAAATGTCGGCCCTTTTATCTACCTCCGGAATTTAGCTCGGTCATAGTCAGTGCCGTTTATATTCCACCTCAAGCGGACACGGACACTGCAGTATGGGATTTACACGAGACAATAACACTTTAACAAACACAGCATCGGGACGCTGCGCTCATTATGGTGGGAGATTTTAACAGTGCCAACCTTAAGCGTGCACTACCGAACTTTCATTAGCACATCACCTGCCCCACCAGGGGTGAAAGGACTCTGGACCACTGTTACACACCATTCAAGAACAGCTACAAGGCACAATCACGTCCACCGTTTGGGAAATCGGACCACGCCAACATCTTCCTCATGCCTGTTTAGAAACAAAGGCTTAAACAGGAAGCTCCAGTTCAGAGGGAGGTCGCGCGCTGGACTGACCAATCGGTGGCCGCTCTGCAGGACGGTTTGGATGACGCAGACTGGGACATGTTCAGGCGCAGCTCTGATGACGTCAACATGTTTACGGTTGTGGGATTCAGCGGGAAACTAGCGGATGATACGGTGCAGAAAACCACTATCAGAACGTTTCCCAACCAGAAGCCGTGGGTGGATAATTCAAGAGAGTGAATACCAGGAAGGCAGCAGGACCAGATGGCACCGGTGTTCACTGAGATATTCAACCTCTCACTGGAACAGTCTGTTGTCCCCTCAAGCTTTAAACAGTCCACCATTGTTCCTGTCCCAAAGAAACCCCAGCCCACCTGCCTCAACAACTACCGCCCTGTAGCCCTGACCTCAGTAGTGATGAAGTGCTTAAAAAGACTGGTCAGAGACTTTACCACTGCATCACTACCAGACACACTGAATCCTCTACAGTTTGCATACCGCCAAAACCGTTCCACTGAGGACGCCATTGCTCATCTTCTCCACACTACGATGAGCCACCTGGACTACAGGAAAGTTAACTATACAAAGTTGCTGTTTGTGGACTACAGTTCAGCATTTAACACAATAATTCATTACATTTACATTTACATTTGTGGCATTTAGCAGACGGCCTTATCCAGAGCAACGTACAAACATGCTTTACATCTCTATTCTAATCTCTAACTCTAATTCCCTCCACATTTACCTCTAAGTTGGAGGTCCTGGGCCTGCTGCTGTGCCAATGGATCTCTAACTTCCTGACAGATAGACCACAAGCCGTACGGGTTAAGAAAACACACCTCATCCACTTTCACTCTCAGCACTGGAGCTCCCCAGGGTTGTGTTCTGAGCCCCTGAAAAACCTGGAAAGATGGTGCCAGGAGAACAATCTTCTCCTGAACGTCAGCAAGACTAAGGAGTTGATAGTGGACTTCAGCACGAAGCATGAAGTGGTCATACCAATTGCTAAACATCAACAGGACCCCAGTGTAGAGAGTGGACAGTTTCCCGTACCTAGGTGTCCAAATCACACAGTCCCTGGTGGTCTAGTGGTTAGGATGCGGCGCTCCCACCACTGCGGAATGGGTTTGATCCCCGGTCAGGGAACCAACCCCAGCCACTCTTAGTGCCGGTCCCAAGCCAAGCCCGGATAAATGGGGAGGGTTGTGTTAGGAAGGGCATCCAGTGTAAAAACATGTGCTAAATCAAACATGCGGAGGATCCGCTGTGGCGACCCCTAATGGAAGAAGCCGAAAGAAAGTTTTAGGTGTTCACATCACACAGGACCTGTCTTGGTCCTGTTACATCAACACCCTGGTGAAGAGGGCAATGCAGCGTCTGTACCATCTGATACGCTTTAGGGGCCTTTAAACTACCACTTTGAATCTTAAAGACTTTTTACACTTGTACCATTGAGAGCGTTCTGACAGGTAGCATTACTTCCTGGTTGGGAACAGCACCATGCAGGACAGTCGAGCCCTCCAGAAGATGGTGCAATCAGCCAAACGTACCATCCACACCGAGCTCTCTAACCTGCAGGACATCTACAGCACGCGGTGCCGGACCAGACCCAGGAAGATTGTGAACGACATTTTTTGAGTTTGAACCAGGAAACACCCAGGTTCTAAAAGCTGGTTCACTCTCTCCATCGCCACACATTTCTGCAAATATTTTTCTTTTCACACTACGACACACGATCTCGGGACTGTCACTTTAACTGTGGACTTGCACAGTACAGTGCACTTTATACCACACCACACCAGACACGGTCACTTTAAGGACAATCGCATCAACCACCTTATGTGATTACTGTTTACTGTTTACTGTCATTTTTCTCCCCATGCCGGACAGTCGTGAAAAGCATTTCACTGCATGTCCTACTCTGTATGTATGTGTATGTGACAAATAAAATTTGATTTGATTTGATAACCGGAAAGCATACGGGTGAGTGATTGCTGAATACATTGAAGAATGCATTGTCCACATAGGCATAATAATAGGAAAACAATGATAATTGGGATTATCAAAGAAATGCCCAATGTCAAAAAAGGGTGTATAACCAACCCCATCCCCATCCTTGCCCCCCTTCTTCATCCCTTTTAAGAGCCTGAGTTGTGGCCCGCATTTCTCGACTGCATGCCCAATAACCCCATGTTCATCATCGTTTCAGGAATGTACAACGACTATCCCCTACCAAAGCACACACACCCCCCTTTTCTGCCAACAATATATCCAATGCTAATCTGTTCTGAAGAGCGGTTAAAAGCAGGGCAGTGAGCTCATTGTGCATTCCTTCTACGGCAGCCAGGGTTTCATTAGCGAATGTTGCCAAGCGATACTGAGTAACTTCAATCTGGTTCCACAATTGGGTAATACCACATTGAGGGAAGAAGGCATCCCAAAACCTAGCACCAGGGGACTTAAGGTGATGTTTAGGGGGCGGGAAAGTAGGATCATAGACAGCAGACCATTTTCGCTGGGTCTATGTTTGATATAGTGTCTGAATATAAATGAGGACGAGCCAAATTGGGTAAGACCCCACCCTAGTTAAGTTTTAGATACATATATACTTGTTTCCCACACACCCAATACCAGTCATCTACTCTGAATACCGTACCGTTGCCTGGGTGCACAAGGGAACAGTTACTATTGTCTGGGTGCACAAGGGAACAGTTACTATTGCCCGCACATGTTTGGTTGTCAGAGTATTCAGAATAGATGTAGAGGTGGGCGGGAGTGACCCCTAGAGGGACAGGTACCTCTCGACAGAAACACAAAGAGAGAGCATAACCTTTCGGGATAAGGGGTTTTAAGGAGACAGGACCGAATAGTCCCCTATCCAAGGAAAGGTTTTTTTGCTCGACGTTCTTGTGATCCTTTTGACCTCACGGGGTGAGATCTTGCATAGAGCCCCAGATCGAGGGAGATTATCAGTGGTCTTGTATGCCTTCCATTTTCTAATAATTGCTCCTACAGTTGATTTCTTCACACCAAGCTGCTTGCCTATTGCTGATTCAGTCTTTCCAACCTGGTGCAGGTCTACAATTTTGTTTCTGGTGTCCTTTGACATCTCGTTGGTCTTGGCCATAGTGGAGTTTGGAGTCTGACTGTTTGAGGTTGTGGACAGGTGTCTTTTATACTGATAACAAGTATAAACAGGTGCCAATAATACAGGTAAAAAGAGGAGGACAGAGGAGCCTTTTAAAGAAGGCCTTTTGTAGGTGACCAAATACTTATTTTCCACCATAATTTGCAAATAAATTCTTTAAAAACCAGACATTTGTGATTTTCTGGATTTTTTTCTAATTTTTTCTCTCAAAGTTGAATTGTACCTATGATAAAAATTACAGGCCTCTCTCATCTTTTTAAGTGGGAGAACTTGCACAATTGGTGACTGACTAAATACGTTTTTGCCCCACTGTATTAGGTTTACCGCAGGTACAACCGTCTGACAATATTTTATAGCAGCAAGAACTGGAGGCCAGAGATCGAGGTAGATAAGGCGGTTTATTATAAATTTTGAAGTCTCAAGCTACTGTGACTACAGAGATGGTTTAGCGTGCTACTCACGACGGTACAACGTCAGCGATGAATTCACTTACAACGCAGATGTTGATATCAGCAAAAGAGGCAAGCGCCTACACTTTCAACGGTATGATAAAATACCAAATCGGCACTCACCCAGAACACTGATATCCTGGAAGAGCCCCCAAGAAACTGTAAGGAATTGTTTTTCTCCTCTGTTGCCCTGTACAGGATTCCCTCGAGTTCAGCCTCTCCTCTCGATCTCTGCTCTCCTACGTGCGCATGGGAAAATCCCAATGAAACACACAAGACAGCCTTTCAGAGAGAAACTGTACCATTTTTGTACCATTTTTCCCAGAACTGATTCATGTTAATTGAATGTCTTTATTCGTTAAGGTCTCGTCCAGATGGGCTTGCCGAGTTTAGTGCAGCTCTGTGCAGCTTGTAGTGTGAAATCCCCCAATGCCAATGCTAAGGAGGCACTCTGTGAACTTTGAGAACTTAATTTGGCTTTTAGCAAAGTGCAGAATGCAAACCCTGACAGACATTCTGTTTATTGTCAGTGAGTTTTTTTTCATGCACCCATTTTAACTATGCAAATTTTAAGAGGGTGCTCCCAAATTTCCATCAACATGTGGACAATAGGGGCAAGCAATGGATGTCTGGAGATAGAACCATACAGTGGTCTCCTGTTCCCATATTAGAATTATTTATTTTTAATTATTTATCACAATGTGCCTTGCAAAAAAAACAGTGTGTGTGTGTGTGTGTGTGTGTGTGTGTGTGCACAATTATTCACAGATTATTTAAATGTTTTACTCAGCATAAAGGCTTTTTATGATTAGTTATTATTAGGACAGAAATTATACGGATGAAATATTGATAATACCCTACAACAAAAAAAGGTATCTTATGGGGAGTTCATTCATGTCTTCTACTAAACTGTACTAATCAGGCATAAAATTTTGACCACCTGCCTAATATTGTGTTTATCCCGCTTTTGTTGCAAAAAAAAACATTTCTGCCCGGTCGACCATCAACATTGGCAGCATTCAAATAAAAAAATGAGTTAAAATGTTGTTTTTTAAAGGTTAAAATCTCAAAAGGGAGTCTCCTTTTTTGTCCTTCATACAAGACATTCATGATTAAATGAAATCACACCTGTGTGTATTAAAAGAAGTGAAATACACTGACCAGGCATAACTTTATTACCACTAATTGTGTTGGTCCCCTTTTGCTGCCAAAACAGTACTGACCCATCAAGCATTAACAGCATTAACTTCTTCAGCAATTTGAGTTACAGGAGCTCATCTGTTGGATCAGCCTTCACTCCCCTTGTGTCCCAATGAGCCTTGGCCGCCCATGACCCTGTTGCCGGTTCACCACTGTTCCTTCATTGGACCACTATTGATAGATTCTGACCACTGCAGACCAAGACCAGACCACAAGAGCTGCAGTTTTGGAGATGCTTTGACTCAGTTAAAACTCACACAAATCCTTACACTTGCCCTTTATTTCTGCTTCTAAAACATAAACTTTGAGGAGAAAATGTTCACTTGCTGCCTGATAAATCCCACCCACTAAAAGGTGCCATTATAAAGAGATAATCAGTGTTATTCACTTCACCTGTTATAATGTTATAATGTTATGACTGGTTGGTGTAAGTTCTACAGGTATATATGTTTCTCAATAGCTAGCAAATTGATAATATATTAAAAAAATTAATATGCTTATCAATACCTTTATTCACATAAAAGTTAAAAATGGGTATTTATAGTAATCTACATTTTTTTTTGCTACACTTTCAAAATTCTACAAGAACTGTACACAAAGAAAATGGGTTAGGGTTATGGTTAGGTCAAGTGTTGTCTGACAGTTTGTTGCACATCCAAACCACAGGAAGACGTGATGCAATTCAGTTTTTCCCTGACTCAGTCATGTGAGTTAATTTGGCCACAAACTTTTTGTGTAATAGAAATTTAGGTGAAGATCAGTGGCAGGCTGCGCATTTCACACTCAGACCTCTAGTGGTGTCCTGCCTGAATCAATCTATTTTAGTGGAATAAAACCAATATTATACAAAAACGCAGTATAACAGAACCTTGTTGAGGTGTGCAGTGATGGTGATCAAATGCAACCTGTAGCCTGAGTCAGTGTAGCAGACTTTTGACATTAAGTACAGTCCAAATCCATCCTCAAAAGCTCCTTTGTTGCTTCGTATTTTCATGGAACCCCCAGGCCATGGATGTGAAACCATCCCCAGCTGGCCTCCAATTGTCGCTCTGGACAAGGGCGTCTGCCCTTGAACCATAACAAGTCTCCTTTCTACGGTGGCCGAGAAGTGCAAAACACATCAACATATCAGAAAACAAATTAGAAAACACAAACAAATCTGAAAAAATAACAAATCCGAAAAAAAAACAAAAAACAAATCAGAATGCAAAATAACAAATGCAAAGACAAATGAACAAATCCAAAAATAAAATAACAAATCCGAAAACACAATGACAATTCAGACAAACCGGAAAAGATAGGTATAGTTTGTGACTGGAAACTTACCGATCATTGGACGAGACACCTGTCATTCAAGATATACAGGAAGTATGAAATCTTATAACTTTGTGTCTTGTACATGTGTAAAGTTCTCTGTTTACTTTAAACTACTTTTTATTTTGATTAGTTCACCTTTAAATATAAAAAAATAACAGAAGTAAACATTGACAAGCAATGAGAAAATGGAATGAATTCAAAGCTACTTTGAGGAAATGTGCAGTGATGTTGGAGATGCTGCAGTATATCATGACATAAAGATTAGTTTCTACACGTTCCAACTTTCTCCTGCTGCAGACTGTTACTTCAGACGCTTTATGCTCGGATATCCATAACTGGCTTTACCCAAAGGTTCCCCATCTAAGAAATCTCACTGTGAAGGACATTATCTTTGGACTTGTAATGAACAATAACAAAGATGACTTTCTTGTTAATAATATACTTCTGATAAGACCATTTTATATACACAAATCGAAATACTTGAAAGTGAAACCAACATTTTTGCATTTTATAATGAGTTTATTTCTTTTACAAAAGCCCTTAAAGTCATTAAGTCAAGTCAAGTCAGGTTTATTTGTATAGCGCTTTTCACAACAGACATTGTCTCAAAGCAGCTTTACACAAATCAACAGTTAAGGTGAATGGTGTGAATTTGTCCCTGATGAGCAGCCGTGGCGACTGTGGCAAGGAAAAACTCCCTTAGATGTTATGAGGAAGAAACCTTGAGAGGAACCAAACACAAAAGGGGAACCCATCCTCATTTGGTGACATCAAGAGTTTGATCATAAATCTTTCAACAATACAGAACACTGGAGAGTGAGAACTAACATGAGTACTGGAGTATAAGATTATAAGTGATGTTCTTTCTGCAGTCTTATACAGTCTATATGGTTAGTAGCTCCTAGTTTTATAAGCTCAGCATTAGAAAAAATGCAATGACTCTTTTGTTTTTTATAGAAAAATATGATTTACAAAATAAACCATAGCCCTGTTTATTTTTATCTTTTTCATTTTATTATTATTATAAATTTAATTTAATTAGCTATTTTTTTCCTTCTTTCCACTAAATATATGTGTATATATTTGTATTTTTATGCAGCTGTTCTATGTATTGTAATGTAAATTGTACTTGTTTTCGCCACAATGTTTTGATATGGCTAATGGCTTAATAATAATTAAAAAAAATAAAAAATAACAGAAAAAAAAGACATACTTCCTGTATATCTTAAATGACAGGTGTCTGATTTGTCGTTGTGTTTTCAGATTTGTTACTGTGTTTTCGTGCAACAATTCTGCAAAAGGTAGGTATAGTTTGCGAATTGAACACTTACCGATCATTGGACAAGAAACCTGCCATTCAAGATATACAGGACGTACAACAGTTTCTTCTTGCTTGCCAATGTTGCATTCTGTTATTTTCTTATATTTAAAGGTGCACCAATTAAAATAAAAAATAGTTTAAAGTAAACGGAGAACTTTACACATGTACAAGATATAAAGTTATAAGATTTCATACTTCCTGTACATATTGAATGACAGGTGTCTGGTCCAATGATCGGTAAGTTTCCGTTCACAAACTATACCTACTTTTTCCGGTTTGTCCGAATTGTCGTTGTGTTTTCAGATTTGTTAATGTGTTCTGCTTTTGTTATTTTGCTTCCGGAATTGTTATTTTGTTATCGGATCTGTTAGTTTGTTTTTGCATTTGTTATTTTGTTTTCGGATTTGTTAGTGTTTTGTAATTTGTTAATTTGTTTTTTGACTTGGTAATGGGTTTTGCACTTCTCAAAACCCATTGTCTTGGAAATGTCCATAAAAGTTTATCTTCAACCAAAAAAATTTATTTATCATTTAGAATGTATCTGTCAATGTGAAATGAATAAAGAGAAATATTCTTTGGAATACCTTTATGCACATAAAATGTATTATTACATTATAAAAGGGTTTTTCTAAGTAGCTAAGTTCTCTATCATTATTTTTGCTAAATGTTGGTTATTAAACCAAAATCACACCATGAAATGTACACAAAAATACAGCTTTGCTTGTTGCACATAGAGTATAAAACTGCTGGGAATTAATTTTATAATTAAATTATGCCATTTCAATTGAATTGCCAAATATGCCAATTAAATAATTACAGCAATAAAAGTAGCAAAATCCATAAACTATAATCAATAGCAGGGCAATCATTTTTAGTTAAGAGTCTTGGTGACTTGAAGATGTTTCACCATTGAGAAGTTTATTGAGATCATTTAAAAATCCCCGTAATTTAATCACATGTATTGACTCACACTCACATGAAATACAGTTTAGGGATGTGAATCAAAGTGAAACCACAGACTCAACATATATATGTTAAGGTGACAGTGCAAGTTGCGGTGTAAGTCTAGGACTTACAATACTAGTGTTTTGTAATAAAATCTTCACAGAAATTATACATTACTGTCCACAAAGTGTCTTTTGATGTCCAACTTTTTGTGTTTTGTGTGTCTGATGGCCAATATTAACTACACATATAGTACCAGATGACTTCACAACTTTTAATTTATTATATAAATTTTTATTTTGTTTTATGTAACTTTGCTTGACAATCTTTCATGCAAACTGTAAAACTATAGTCAGCATATTAACATTGGTGTATAGCAATGGTGTGACTGGAAATACATTGTTCAGACAACCAGTCAGGTCAAGTGACTTTTCCCACAATCCAACCATATACAGTTGGTAAAGTACACAGTGAAATGAAAGTAAAGCTTCAGATAAAGCACTGTCCTTATGCAGCACTAATTCTGTGGAAAATGGAAAGTCTTCATTTTAAATAGCTTGATAAAGTGGGTTAATAAAGTTTCTAATTAATAAAATACTGCAGTGAAATGCTTTAAGTGTGATAAACATTCGTTTTCTGAATCTGGTTTGAAATCGACGAGAACAAAAAGTGGGAAGGAACCAAAAACAAAACAAAAAAAATGTTGCAACATATAATCCTGTCAGTTGACATGCACATACAGAAACACCACATTGATCTCTAGGACATAGAAGCGGCAAGATGACCCTCAAATTATCAAGTCTTCTGTCCATATGTGTGCTCACATACCTTTTGGCTCCCCTGGTCTTCACTTGTGGTGAGAATGTATACAGTAGTTTATGTGCTGTTTTATGTTTTGTATGCGTTTTCAAATGTATGCTTACAAATTTGTAGCAACTGATTGAATAGTTATGTGGTACAACCAGTTTCATTCATTCAGAAATGTAGTGTGTGTGTGTGTGTGTGTGTGTGTGTGTGTGTGTGTGTGTGTGTGTGTGTGTGTGTGTGTGTGTGTATATATATATATATATATTATTTAAGTTTGATTTTTTATCTAGATTTATTATATTTTTGTCTTTAGGAAGCAGCAAATTCAAATTAAAAAGTGTATGATTTTCACAACTCTTCCTGTCCTCAGATATCCAGGACCCTTACAATATTTCATTACTTGTATACAACTCATATGTCAAGCCAGTAAATGTGACTTACAGCACTAGCATTAAATACAGAGGGATCCTGCTTGGTGCTATGAGGAAGATACAAGCTGACCCAAGCAAAGATTTTACGTAAGTTATGCAGAACACGTTTGGCTGCAACAAAAGAAAAAAATCAGTTCATCATCTCAGGCTTTGTTTGTCATTTAGAATAGAATATTGCTTCATGGACAATAACATTTGTATGTTGGTAACGATCATTATGTGTAAGATAATGCATTCAATATATTAGGAGTACAAAAATATTGGTAATTTAGTGTAACTCAATTTTAAATTTCTGCAAAGATTCACCACTGAAGACAATCTAGACTATGGTCCGTTCCTTGTAAGTGTGAACGGAATGGCAGGGAACCCTGATGATCATACGTATTGGGAGATTCTTGTCGAACTGGAAGATGGCACCATAATAAGACCAGATGTGGGTCAGTACCAATTACATTTGATCACATCTTTGCAATTTAAATAGAAATTGTATATACATGTAATTTTTATGTAATAAAGTTACAGTATAATCATGTAATTCTGGTTTACTTTCAGGTGTTGGATGTTATATACCGAACCCAAATGATTTAGTTATCCTCAAGTTTACCACCTGGAAATCTGAAGAAAAACTATACTCTGAGCAAAATACATGTGGAAAATTTACTTAAATTTACTGAAATCAGTGAAATAAAAATAAAAAAGATATTTGTTACAAAACTGTAAAACTCTTGTCATATATAAGCCTTTAAGACTTCTTTTATATATTATTTTCTCAGTGGTCTTATTGAGAAAATATATTTTCAAAATTCTTTGCTCATTGTTTTTATATTTTAATCCAAATGTTTGATATTTGATAAATTGTCATTATACTTTCTGACTAGTGCTTTGCATAACCTGTATTCTTTAACCAAGGTGTAGTTGTAGAATCTACAACTGAAATTGTAATTAAATGACCTAAACATAAAAATGTGATTAAAGCATTTCTTTTTATTTTATTTTTTTAAATAGTAATAAATATATTATCATGAATAATAATGAGGGATTACAACATGTGTTGTTGGTAATAATTGGTAATAATTGCATTACTGTTTGGCTTCTGTATTCTGTGAAAATGTGGTTTAATTGAAATAGCTATGGATATTAATTACGATTTTGTTGTGGATTACATTGAAAAGCATTCTTATTACTTTTTAGAGATTATTAAATATAGCACCAACAAGTATTTTTGTCTTTATTGTGCACAGCACGCATTCAAGGGAAAAATAATGTACACCCTCCTTCAATTATATTCAGAGATCTCAATCTTTAGCTGTATATTTAGCTACACCTCATAATTGAAAGAACAGTTTTACTTCCTAATAAAGGGAATGTTGTCTATCAGGGCCTTAGTAACAATTGCATGGTCAGCACTAACTTCTGTAAATTAACAAATAACCAAGGGGACACCAAATAAATGACAACAGATTTCTAATTGTAGTCATTAAAATGTAAGCCATGTGAGGAAAACTAAGAACATAAAGACTATTACATGCTCTCAGGTTTAAAATTCATATCTTTTATATAGGCCATTTGTGAATGGTTCATAGACAACACTTTTCTCTGTATTGTTTGACAGCATAGCTTGATGTAAACTTGCTGAACTAGTTGATTTTAACTTCTCCATAAGTTCACTATCCAGATAAACACAATTCAGACACAGATGATTTTTCTTGGGTGCTCATTGACTTTGAAAGATTCATGCTCTGAAAAAAAAGAAATCAGGACATAATGAGCACTTCTGCATAAGGGTTATTGCATATAATAATATACCACATTAGGCCAAGACAGCACACATGGATGGAGAAGGATATTCAATTCAATTCAATTCATTTTTATTTGTATAGCGCTTTTAACAATGAACATTGTCTCAAAGCAGCTTTACACAGATAATGTGGTGATTAAATGTAAATATGTTCTTTGCAAGTATGTTTGTCCCTGATGAGCAACTGTGGCAAGGAAAAACTCCCCGAGATGGCATAAGGAAGAAACCTTGAGAGGAACCAGACTCAAGAGGGAACCCATCCTCATCTGGGTTGCACCAAATGTCCATTTGAAGCATATATACAAAGTTGCAGGGTACAGTGATGATGATCAGAAGCAAACTGCACTCCCGAGTCAGTGCAGCAGACCGCCGACACCAACTACAGTCCAATCCATCCTAAAGCACCTGTTCTACTCCGGAATTTCATGGAAACCACCCAAGGTGTTGATGAGAGACCGCACAGAAGTGTGAAGATCCACGGATATGCTTTTATAGTATCTGCCTTGGGTAGATGCCTGGCCCAGCCCAAAGTTAAGAAAGACTGGGTGAGTCCTTAACCAAACATTATGTCAGTAAACAAAAAAGCTCTACATGGGGAGTCCATTTCATCCTCCAAAAATTAGCATCAATAGATAGTTTTCAAGGGGATACATGAAGAGCTGAGTAGAAATATGGCTTGAGTTGATCAGTGCAATCACTTTGTCTGCCTGAAAATTAACCTACCACATAAAGCAGACCCAATCCGAGAAAGCACCCATTCAAACTAGTTCCATTTTAAACACAATCCACTTATATTTAAGTCATAATCTTTTTTTAATATTATTTATGCCTGTCAGGTTTAAGAGCAGGTTTCAAATTCCGGTCGCTAGAGCGAGTGGAAGACACTTCAGCAGTCTGCCACAGGGAGGTGTTGGAACCCAACTGCAGAGACACACTCGAGATGTGCAAGGGCATTATTTCTTTTAATTAAAATAATTCCAACAAACGACCTCAAGAAAAGAGAACCAAAAATTGAACACAGGCAGAGTGGGTTAATGAATACAAAATAATAAAACAAGACTAATTTAAATACAAGTAATGTCAAAACAGAACAAAGAAATGCACATGAACAGGGAAACTTGGGAAGGCAGGAAGAGACTGGAGACTCGGGAAGACAGAAGAAGCCGGGTCCCTTGTACACAGAGATTTCTTTAAAAATTCTCAGAATTTTTCAGTGATATGTTCTGTAGATAATGAGATATTCAAGTCTTTGCAATTTGATGTTGAGGAAAATGATTCTGAAATTGTTCCACAATTTGTAGATGTCTACCTCTCTATGACAAACATTTTATACCCATTTATGAATGATCGTAATTACTTGCAAAATATTCAAGGGAATACACACAGTGTTGTTTGCTTAGCCTAAAAGAATGCTTAGTCGGCTTAAGAGTCAACTGTTAGCATTTTTAGCCGTGTGGCTATGCTCTCCCTCGTGGCTCAGGTCCCGCTCTCGCTTAGGTGAAGCGGCACCGATGGTCGCGTGGCTCGCAGGCCGACCTAGCAGAAGGCATGGAGATGGATGAGTCCTCTCCAGCCTCTTCTGCTGAGCCAAGCTCCCGTTCCCCGGGGAAAGCACTCGCTTCGGCAGTTCCTTCTTCCGGTGCATGTAACGCGGAGCTCCTCATTTTTATAATCTGAGGAGGGAAAATTTTTGGATGCTAGCGAGCGGACGGACTCCTGGAGGTAGTCCAGAGGCACAGCCTCTGCCCTGGGGCCTACAGTTTTTTCTGGGTTTACCGGGGTTTTTAGGTCCTGGGAGACCCCATATGTGGTACCTTTCCCCAGCATTTGCTATACGCAAATATAGTAGGGTTCAGGGAATGCGGCTATGGGGAGATGCCAGGGGTTGAAGAGATGCTAGCTGGTTATCTCTCCCTAGGTGATGCATCACGAAACGGTATTGCCTACAAAAGTCACTTCGGCTCTAGTATGTAGGGCTTACAGGATGAGTGTGTTGCAGGCATACCAGGCTGACCTGCTATAAGAGATGGACGAGGGATTCAGCTCTGGTGCTGACGATTTAGGAGTTACATCGTGTTGCGACCTAACCCTCAGGGCCACCAAGCTAAGGTCCATGTCCGCTTTAGTAGCCAGAGAAAGGATTCGCTTACCCTGTAAGCGGAGATTTCTGACAGGGAGAGGGCTTTCCTTCTGAACCCCTCGGCGGCTACTCCTTGCCTGTTCAGGCGATGCTGTAGGTAAGGGTGATCGCCGACAGGTTCAGGAGACCACGGCGACGTTTTAGTGGTACTTCTCTGCCGCTTTTTAAAGCCTGAAAGCAGAGCGTTGCCACCCTGGCCCCGACGCTCTAGGCCTATATCAAAGGAGTCGGCCAACCTGAGGGTGGTCCTCTCCAACGCCAACCTGAGGGTGGTCCTGACAACCAAAGCGCCCTACATCAAGGAGGGCGGTGTTCACCTTGCACGGTGCCCGTACCTCCCTGTCACCACCAGGAGGCCAGAAAATTGGTCCTCCACAGGATGTGCCTTGGAGCGCAGTCTCCCTCGGGTGGTTGCTTCCCCCCATCTCCACCGAGAGATCGCTGCGGGTGCCGGGGACCCAACGCCTCTCCGGAGGCTCTGAAGGCTGCAAGGAACTAGGGTTACATACGTAACCTAGAGACATTCTGCTGTGAATATAATAAGGGGATTTCTTATTTTCAAATCATTGCATTCTGTTTTTAGTTACATTTCTCGAAACCTTTTTGGAATTGAGGTTGTATATCATGCTTTGAAAATTATTATAAATTCTTTTGAACATAATCTAGTAAACTTGCATATTAAGCTCTTAATTCCAGTACAAGCAAAACTCAAAAAAGCTGAATGTGGATTCTTATACAGTTACTGCCTCTTAAAAAGAGAGCAAATTCAAAGAGTTCACACGTTGAGAAAATATGACACATTTTACTTAAACCCAAAAAATTACCAGCGCTACTATAATACATTTATATTTTACAACAAAACAATGTACATACATTATGACATGAGTTTCATGAGATAGTAATTACCATTTCACTGCAGGCACTGACCAACGGAAATTGTAAATCATTAGTAAACATTCTAAGGTTGATGGATATAGTCGTTATTCACAGAACAGCAGCACTGCTCAAGATGCTTTGCACCTCTTCACTGTCTTCATGGGCTACACTGCCACCTACTGTCAAAAATATATACAGTTGAGGACACAACTTTGCATACCTAAATTATGGATATAAAAAAAAAGTCCATTGTATCCTTAAACATTCTGAACCATTCTGAACCAAAGGTTAGAAAATTCAATATAATTATATTTAAAACTTCTGTTTGTCCAGTGGTAATTATTTAATTGTACCTTTGCTTGTGAAACGGCCTTCCTTTAGAGATTGCCATTGATCATTCCAGCCAAGTCCTGAAGAAACTGTGCAACTTACAAAATCCAAGGCCCTCCACAGACCCAGATCCAAAACCTGAAAGTCTACCAGCTGAATTACACACACACAGAGCAGGAAACATAATATTTGGATGCCCCGGAGCCCATGGAACAGAATTTTTTGTTGCAGTCTGGGTCATGCTCTTTCAGAATTATAGCCGCAGAGCTGCACCCTGGAGCTCTGCACCCTGCAGCTCTGCACCACTGCATCTCAGATCACTGATCATTTGCATTTATATAACTCTCATCTTTTACAATGCTGTTTTTCCTAGTCTTTGGCTTCTTGCTTATATAATTTTCATGTTCATTTTCATGTTCTCTTTTTTAATGACACTTTGCATAAGGGTATGTAAACTGTTTAAAATCTTTTATTATTTTAACAGTTTTTTTGCTTTTATTTAATTGCAGAAAAATTAACTATAGGCCTCTATGAGATCTGTGTGTGATGTGCAGGGGTAGATATTATTTTGGATATTTTGTACATACAAAAAAATTATTAGAATACTTTAGGTATGACTAGGAAATATAGTATATCAGTTTTATGAATTCAGATATTAATCAAAATATATGCACTTCACTAACATAAAGTGTACAGTTAAGTCAGCTACTGTAGCTAACTTTACTGAAAATCTTTATTGACTGGTTAAAACCCAGATTCATCACATGTTTGCCATTGCACCTGCTTAAAAATATATAAATAAATATGGTGAATAAACTACCTCCATATGAAAAACAAGATATATGATGTTACATGATGCAGAATAACTAGGTCATGCTTTGTTTACATCGGTGTTAGACTGTTGTAATGCCTTACTCTGTGCTCCAGAATGCATCAGCAAAAGAACCAGAAAATATGATTTTGTCACCCCTGGCTTTTTCATTCTGGCTCCCAATCAAATCTCACATTGATTATAAAATAATACTGCTGAGGTATAAAACACGGAATGAGCTCACGCCACAGTACAGGAGCAAACTTTTGGTCCATCACAATCCAACATGCCTACTTCGATCAAAAGCTGCAGGCTATTTGTTGGTACCTTAAATATTGAAGACCACAGCAGGGGGGTAGAGCTGTTTCTTACAAAGCCCCTCAGTTATGGAACAGTTTTTCAATTAATGTTTAGGACTCAGACACAATTTCAGTGTTTAGAATTAATCTATTTGTTTAGTCAAGCGTTTTGTGCATAGATTTTTCATAGGTTAAGGAGCAGACTTTTAGGGCTCATGGTTATAGTGTTTTGGTGAACAGGGGTGTTTAGATGCTGTGTGATGTGGCAGGCCCTCTTATATCCCAGATCTCCTTCATGTCTATTAACACTCTGTCTCTCTCTTTTAGTTATGTTGTCATAGTTCGTCTTGCCAAAATCCCTATTTGCGCTCTGATCACACTGCACAGAGTCCTTAACTATCATGTAACAATAAGAATACTTAATAATGCATGTAATTAAAATAAACAGTCTGTTACAATGGCTTAGGGCTGCAACAGTCATAAACAGTTTGCCCAACAGTGAATGATTGATCACTGATAAAACTATAATGAATGGATATGTGGTATCACCCAGAATGGGTTCCCTTTTGAGTCTTGGTTGTCTCACAGGGTTTTTCCTCATACCATCTTGCCACTGTCGCCACTGGCTTGCTCATTAGGGATAAAACCTTTACTGACTAATCTATAAATGTGAAGATTTTGTCAAATTCTGTATGTGTACTCAGGAGCCTGTGCCTGCTCATGAGACGTTTCTACTGCTGTAGTTTCTCACACACTCTGGGCCCGAGTGATTCATCCTGATGCTCTCTTTCTGTCTGGAGCTTTCTACAATTATGAGTCACTCTCTGCTGCTGTGGTTCCTCCCACAAAGATGCCCTAATGATAGCTGTGCAGGATCTATTATTAATGATAAGATTTATAACCTCACTACTGGGGGTCATCCTAAAGAAGAAAGGATCCTTTTTGACTCTTGTTCTACTCAAGGTGTTTTCCTCATGTTTTTCCTGTGACTTGTTTATTAGGAACCTTAATCTAAATCAACATCTGCTACAAATCTGCTACTGCTTTGTATCAAAAGTGTTATACAACGCATATTAAATACAATGCACTTAAAAAGAAAAAAGGGAGAAAAAATACTGTACACGAGGGATGAATAGTTGCATTACAAATTTGTTTCAAGTAAAATGTAAATGTCTGAACCACAACTGCTTAGCTGTTAAAGGTGCTGTAAGGAAAGGAAGTGTTCGGTTCTCACGCATCTCTAACAGTACACAAATACACAGTGTTCTGAAAGAGCAAAAAGTGTATTAGATTGGTGAACTATGTTATCAAGGTTGCAAATGAAATGCATTAAGTGAGATAAGCCTGCAAACATGAAAAACAAGGACAACCAAGCTCAAATCACTTAGATTCATTTGTATATTGCAATGCTTATCTGAGCATTAATGAAAGATATCAGCACTTGGACATAAACCAATGCTGCAAATGCATTTTAATAATCTGGATTGGTCCTGATAAGCAAACTGGGCAGGACCATGCGGAGGTATAACAAAGCGCCGTACTGTCGGACGAGACCACACACAGCTCCAGTGAAACGAAGAAGCAAAATGGCTTTCAAAGTCGCAGCTCTGTTGTCCGTGTGTATGTTCGCATACATTCTGGTTCCATTGGTCATTACTTCAGGTGAGATTTTATCTTTTAGTACAAAAGGTCTTTTGTGTATGTGTAGGTGTATGTGTAGTGTAAGTCCTATCGATTCAATTCATCCTTTGCATAAACTTTTTAAAATATATACAGATTTTAACATGTAAACAAATTGAACATGTAGCCAGAAACACAGTAAAAGACACAAAAATATAACAGAAAACTGGACATAAAAAAAAAATAATAATATTAGCTCAGAGTGGAACAATACTTATTGAGCATAATGGCTCATTTTCTAAGATAATAATGATAATTTTGCTTCTGCTTTCATGTTTATGATTGCCAACAGGTTTCTGAAATCAGTATGGTTTGCTTTTGCTTTTGCATTTTGGATTTGTTGATGAGTTTTGAACTTGCAGTTTATTGTTGACTTTAGATTGTGATAAATCACAGTACCTGAATGCAAATGTGTATTTACAAAGATATTTTGTATTTTAGAAGCAGCATAAAATCAAATATAGAGCATGTGATTTCCGAGTTTCTGTTTGCAGACATCCAGGGGCCCTATCCCATTTCCCTGCTTGTATACAACTCAGTCAACAAACAGAAGAATCTGACCTTCACCACTGACATTGCATACAGAGGGATTTTACTTGGTGCTATGAGGAAGATCCAATCCACATATAACGATTTCAAGTAAGTAATATTATACATTTATGGGTCATGTAGGTCACATAGTTAACTGTTTTGGCAATATTCACTGTTAATTAGTACTAGTACAATTGAGTTCATCTAATTGTGTTTTGTATCCAGCCAAAATTCCCGACACAGTATTTTGCATAATAGCCTTGATCTGCATATAGGATGAAATCTCAATAATGTATAACAAACCCATGCTTTTTAGATCTTCAGAAGATAAGCAATAAGCAAGGAATAAAACACAATAGGTCATGCTGTTATAGGAAAGTAATCAATGCTGAGGTGCTGTTATGTGATAGTCGGTGATCATTTTACAATACAGAATACCCGGAAGTGTTATATATTTTTCTATATCACATAATTTTTACATTTTGTAACTCCAATTACTTGAAAAATATTTTAAAAATGTAATTTACTTCATTTACTGTATATACACAATTTTTTTCATAGATTCATAATCAAAGAAGATCTAAACTACGGCCCCTTCCTTGTAAGTGTGAACGGAGTGGCAGGTAAAGATGCTGATCGTACATACTGGGAGCTTCTGGTCAAACAGAAGAATGGGAGTATAATAAGGCCTGATGTGGGTCAGTACTGATTCATTATCATACAATCTTTTTTATAGTGGCAAATTCAATATGGATATTTACATATATATATA
>MU551642.1:452160-463304 GCA_024362625.1 Silurus asotus
GTGTGTATATATGTATATATGTACACATATAATAGCTTACCTTTCTTTTTTTTAGGTGTCGGATGTTATATACCAAACCCACATGAGACAGTTATCCTCAAATTCACCACATGGTAATCCACAGGAGCTCTAAAGGTTCTGTAATCAGGCTAAGGACCTTCATCTCTGTCAACCACAAGGCACAATACATTGTGCTAAATGGCTTGAAAACTGATGTTTTTGTCATAATAAAACTAAACTTTGTGGCACATTTAACACATTCTTTGTTTTTAAATATTGCAAAATTCTTATTATTATGCTGTCTTTCACACATAAAAAACTTCCTTTAGTCTTTTTAAGATAACTATGTAATTTAGTTTTGGTCCCAGTCTGGACCTGGGGATGGTTAACCTGTGTGCCTCTGGTCATGCATTTAAATAGATGTCGGGGATATGTTTTAGACCTCATTCAACATTTGAATTCAACATATCATACATTAAATTGGAAAAAAAACTCTCAACAGGGCTGATCTTATCTTAAGTTTGTAATCTAGCGTACCAGTGTAGATTTATTTATTGATAAAGACTCAAAGCACTTTTGTACATCGCTCTGGACAAGGGCATCTGCTGAATTCTGTAAATGTAATGGTAATTGTAAATTACATATGACCAACAGTACGTGTAAATTAGTAAGACTAGATATTGTTTTTTGTCAAAAGGATGTTAAATATACATGGGGCAAGAAAAGCTGTCATGTAACGTGGCAGAAGTCGATGCAAGTGTATTTGTTTAATTTATTAAATGAAATGCAAGCAATCACACAAAACACAAGTAGAATGAATGAGAAAAATCAAACCTGAGAATGAGGAAAAGTGACAACATGAGACATCAAATGAGAGACAATGAGTGCAATGAATGGTGAGGCTACATGCAATCATCGATAAACTTGAATCAGGTACAAAAACCTGTACCTGTTACATTGACAAGAGTGACAACATGCTTATGAACTGTTGGGAAATTTGTCATTTAACATTTAAAAGACATCACCAATATTCAGCTAATCTTGATATATTAATAATATTGCCTTTTCTGACTGTTCAACTTAAACCAATTAAAATAAGATGCTAGTAAGAGGGGGAAGGACATTTTATCTTACTAAAACCAAATATATTGTTCATCTTCTCCGTCTGTGGTACACTTAGATACTAAATGAAATACTTAGAGGCTTAGAGTTTATATACTAGATATAATCTTATATAGAGGATATGTTGGAAATCGTATGATTCTAATTATATATTAATACATTATGGTGCATCCTATAAAATGTAATTACATAAACTAAGAGAAAAGCTTATTTGAAGTAGGAAGATGTTAAATATGCATTTGTATTTACACCTACATTAGATGACTCCATTGACCTATTATGGTCACCTTTACATCTCAACATCTTCAGCTCTGCTACCTCCAGCTTCCACCTCCTGTATTTTACTCAATGCCACTGTCTCTAATACATACAACATCGCAGGTCTCACCACAGACCTATAAACTTTCCCTTTCATTCTTGCAGATAATCTTCTATCACTAATCACTCCTGCCACTCTTCCCCACCCAGTCCACCCTGCCTGCACTCTTTTCTTCACTTCTCTAACACACTCTCCATTACTCTGCACTGTTGACCCCAGGTACCTGAACTCCTCCACCTTCTTCACCTCTTCTCCCTTCAACCACACCCCTCCACTGCCCTCCCTCTCATTAACACACATGTACTTCCATATAAAAGGTGTACAATCATGTACAAATCACATGTACAAATCACAATATCATCCGCAAATATTATAGTCCGGAGACTTCTGTCTGACCTCGTCCGTCAACCTGTCCATCACCACTGCAAACGGGAAAGTGCTCATAGCGAATCCACAATGCAGTCCAACCTCCACCTTGAACCAGTCTGTCGTTCCTACTGCACACTTCACTGCTGTCACATCACCCTCACATACTTCTCTGACACACCTGACTTCCTCGTAAAATACCACAACTCCTCTCTCAGCACTCAGCTTTCTCTAGATCCACAAACACACAATGCAACTCCTTGCTGTCTTAAATCAACTGTGTTTCAATTCATCTGATATATTTTGATGTATATCTGAATAGACATTAAATAACATTGGGCTACAACATAATTGCACTAATTATACACATAAAGTGAATAGGTTATAATCACAGCAAGTACATTTGTAAGCAGAACTGGATTATGTTTTAGGGAGTTTAAAAATATAAATGGCTGATGGTCAAATTTGTTTCATATCTGTGGTCGAATATTTGAAAAATAATACCTGTTGTTATATTTATAACAGTTAAAATTATTATTTTCTGTTGTTTTAATTTCAAGATACGTTCTAGTTTAAGATAACAGTGCCATTAAAAGTCAAATAGAGAAATTCAAATAAAAATAGTCATAACCTGCTGATAACCGAAGTTGGAGTTTTATGAGGCTGAAATAAGACAAATAAATATAAAAAAAATTGTCCTTCATTTAAGAAACCATTTTAAATATGAAATGTTTTATTAACTTTCTTTAACTTAAGGCTTTGCATTGGATTTTTGTTTCCCAAGCAGTGAAATATAAATTTTCCATCCAGTGGCATCATATGGGCTGTAGGTTATTCAGAAGACAGGAGGGGTATGGATTGGAAGGAGTCTGGAGTGGGACAAAGGTGTGTGAATATGTGTGCTCAAAGCCATGCCACACTTAAAAAGTAATCACATAAAAAGTAACAAAATCTCATTTTGCTAAAAAATTGTATTAATCGATTTTTTTCATGCATATTGATTATTAAAGGTAGATTGTACTGAATGACACAAGACACTCAAACTGGTAAAGAGACAACCCAGTTACAGTCAATCCCTCATAGTTTGCAGCTTGGGAAATTTACAGGTTCTTATTTGGAACCTAACTAACATCAAGTTGCGGATGATCTTAAAATTTGTGGGAATCCGCAGCGGGACCCGATGTTCAGGAACGTTAGGAATTACGTTTTAAACTGTGTTTTTACTAACAAATTTCCTAAAAATGTTTAAAGCAAACTATTGTATTAAAGTGACATAATGTCTTCATGAATTCACTAAGGTACCATATGGGCTCCCGGGGTGCGTCTTAGAACGTAACCCCCGCGGAGTTCCGGGGGCCACTGTACTGCATTTGCATGACATTACATTCATGGCAAATACCCTTATCCAGAGTGACTTAAATTATTTACAACTGATCAGTTATGGATTATGAGCCTTGCTTATAGACTATGCAATGTGATACGTGTAAGCAGTGCCCCTTCCAGCATTTCAGTATGAAAGAAATCCTGAAAGACGCTTTGTTTATTTCATGAGTAAATCAATCTCTACATGCATTTATCATCCGTAAATAGATAATTCAGTGGAGTGGTTTAATTAAATACTTGAGAATATGATTCTTTGTTTATGATAATGCACATACAGTATTAGGTATAAGTGGCTAAACCCCTATTATTTGCAGTCCTGCAAGCCACCATTTTAATTATTATATAGCTGTAAGCCACATGGCATGTTCAACATAATCTGGTAAGATTTGGAGGAGGGACCCATCTAATAATAAAAAAACAAAAAATCTGAACACAGAGTATCAATAAAAAAAGTAGGAAATAAGTACTGCTTGCAACCTAGAGTCAGGTGAGCAAGAAAAAAAAAAGGCCATCAGTCATGTGTGGCCCTCACCCTACGTTAATATCTGCTTGGACGTGTCTTTACTCTCTGTTTGAAACATTAAAAGCCCTGCTTTAGTGTCTCCATCACATGAAAGATGGGATTTTCTCTCACAACAGGGGAAAAGTCGACTGCAGGCTGGATGGCTCCCCAGTCTGAATCATGTGGTGGGGGTAGGTGGCAGCAGAGGTGTGGTCAAGCACTGTTTTGTAAATGGAGAGCAAAGCTGGGGGAAGTAAATGGTAAGGATCAAATACCTGTGTGTAATTTTCATTAATGAGTGTTCTCTGTTTCAGTGAGCAACGAAGAGTATAAGGGAGAGAAGAAAGCCTCAGGAGAGAGAGCTGAACATGAGCGTATATGTGTATGGGCACTGCACAGAAAAATCTAATAAAACCTGAAAAATGTGACAGTGGCAAAATAAAGCCAGGTTGTTTTTCTACCTGAGCCATCAAGCTCCCCCCAGTCACATCACTCAAACATGGCATCTCCAGAGGTGGAAGCTCATGTACAGTATAAAATATAGCTATTGGATACATAAATACACTTTGGTTATTTAATTGTGTATGAACTGGAAATGTTTTTGACTAAGACCTTTAAATCTAGATGTATCTATTAATAAAATCCTTAATATTTCCCTGCATCACCTTTTATATGGAAGGGTTTGCCAGGAACCATGGATTCAGTAGAGGTTTGTGATCTCATATTAGCTCTCACACATTAGCAACACCTTTCACTCATCCAGAAAGTAGTATGAATACCTTCCATTGCCAACTTGAGAGTTCTCTCCTGGAATTTTCAAACTTCGTTAGGAAAATGGTAAAGTTTTCTCATACGGCATGTTTGTTACCACAAAATCTACTTTCTCCAGGGACAAATTCAATTGACTCACTGCTACTGTCATTTCACACCAACACGCATCAAACATTCACCAAGTTCAAAATAAATTTCTGGGATGTACAATATGTGATCACACTGAATTAATAGTATAATAGTGCATGAAAGAGTCATTTTTTAAATTATACAAAATAAACAGTCACTGTCAAAACAAAAACTGTCACTGATTGTGATTTTGTTTATCACACCCCAGTAGACAAAAGTAGACGGAACAAACCAGCACTAAAATGTTTCTCCTTCAAATCTAAATTAAACAGAGATCCTATGAATCCATGATTCCATGAATGCTCTCCCATCTCATTCCGCTTTCCATCCAAGCCTTACAATCTAGGCCTTTAGCCCACAAGTTTAGACATGCCCTCTGCACAAACACTTCCAATCTACCACTGGTGTATCATTTCCTGGCTCTCACGCACCACACATTATTAACACGTTAAGGCTAATTCATTTTAACTCCACATCATTTTTTTTAAATCAATAAACATTTGTTTACTGATGCGCCAAGTCTCAAATCAAGTACCAATATCCGCCATGATGCACACACCCGACAATTAACCCTTGTTTCCTCATAATGCTGAAACAAACTTAAATGACTGTCTTTTTTTATTTTGAAGAGCAATAGGTTATTCATACATCATCTTATTTGTATACACTCAATAGCAACAAAACGCTGTGCTTTTGTGAAACAAAGAAAACAGACAGGGGGCGCTCTCTGCCGTCATTTCTTCTACCGAGACAGAAATAAAACAACCTCAATTTCAATAAAAAACTTGCCTCACAGACATAACACATATATAAATAGAAAGCTAGAAATTTGAAAATAAACCACATTGAAAACAAATATCTGATTATGTAGTCTGTATAAAAGTTAGAAGTATTGTAGTACTTTCTCCGTCATCACCTCATTAACCGTCCGTGTGGAAACATAGCAAAAGTTTCATTTGGTGCCCCAATGATTTATTTGATTTTTAACACCATAATTACTTTAAAATCTTTCAAAGTATATTTTGTCTTCATGCTCTATGTTGAGTTTGGTTTCACTAATAGTAAACATACATTTGCATAAAGCATCAATATTTGTCCATGCCCATGTTGAGTATTAAAAACTTAAAAAGTATTAATTAAAGTTACATTTATAACAGATAGAAATGTGTGATCAAGGTCCAGTTACCAGCATGACAATAAAACAGGTAGTACTAATGGCTACTTTTTACTTCAGTACATGTGAGAGACCATACATATTTACATTACCTTGAGTAAAAAAGGATAGCCAGTACTTCAACTTTTAGCAGAGTCTTTTAAAAAATGCCTAGCTCCAATGTACAAGGAGTACATGAAAGTAGTTTGTGCCCACTAATATCCAGAAAAAAATCAATTCCCAAGCAAAATGGGTTTTGCCTATTGTGTAGAAATAACTTGTGAATCACTTCTAAGCCACCTATACCTTAAAAAACATCAGCAAACACAGGTGAGAAAAGGTAAACTCCTGTGATAGATAACAGAATTACATGTGAAACTATCTTGGTGTTCACACACTAACCTTTTTTCCAGCAAAAACTTTAAACATTCCACCATCTACCCTAAAGTCACCTAGCGTTACTGTTGTGGCTGGTGACTATTGCGAATTAGACGACTCCTAGACCATTTACCATTCAACAAGTGCTACAAGGACCCTTTCTTTCCCAGGTCACAAACTGGTTGGATAGATTAGATTAGATTAAACTTTATTGTCAATGCCCAAGTTACAAGCAACGAAATGCAGTTAGCATCTAACCAGAGTGCATTGGTAACAGTGTATTTACACAAGTATGTACAGGTTGGTAAGGCTATGATATATGATGAATATAAATAATGACAGATGAATAAACCATATAAAATTAGCAAAATGAATATAAATAAACAGTACACGGAGACATAAGTGAACAGTACACTGAGAGGCAATTATATATAATGAAGTAGATATTGTAAACATTGTTTTTGAAAGGTTATATACTTGTGCAAAATGAAATGGAGAGTGCAAAAAGAAGGCTATTATAGACATTGTGTGCAACATATGCAATTATTATAATGCAATCTCGAGTATTACAGTGTGCATAAGGTGTATTATTAACAGTGCAACCTAGAGTCAGGTGATGTAGTGTATGGAACCCAGTTCAGTGTGGTGCAACGTTAGAAGGTCACCAGGATGTCTGAAGAAATAGGTATGAAAATGGAGGGACCATCGAGAGTTTTTCACCAGACTGAAGTTGTTTTTTGTCCAGGAGAGTTCCTCAGAGATGTGGATGCACAAGCTGCACAGAGTGGCCTTCAGTCGAAGAAAACACTATCCAGAGGCAGGCCTGGAAGAAGTAGGAAGATCCACAGAGAGGAGAGAAGCATGAACAGTGGTCACTGGAGCCTCAGGAGCATGTTTAACTCAACGGAGAGAGAGAGAGAGAGAGAGAGAGAGAGAGAGAGAGAGAAGAGGGTGACAGGAGGAGAAGGTTATGGATTATTAAGTGTCCTTATTGTTGTATGAAAGTTATTATCACTGTGCAGTTTGGACTCCGGCAAGACTCGCTATGGCAGCATAACTAAAAGGGAGAACCAGAAGGTAACACAAACATGAGGGATTTTTGGGATAAGAGACGACCCACCACACCACCGTCAACAAACCTGAGTGAACGTGTGAATGTGAGGGGACGACAGCATACAAATATCCCAGTTCACCAAACACTGTATATCCATGTTCCCTCCAGATCTGCACCTTTACCGAAGAAAAAAATCTACTGATTAAAGACTTGACTAAATAATTTTTTTTTAACCTCAACTTGAACACTGAGACTGTGTCTGAGTCCTGAACAATGATTGGAAGGCTGTTCCATAACTGTGGGGCTTTATAAGAGAACGATCTGCCCCCTGATGTAGTCTTTATTATTTGAGGAACCAACCGATAGCCTGCACCTTTTGATCTAAGTAGGCGTGGAGGATCATACTGGTACAGAAATTCACTCAGATTGACAGCCGTACATGCTGAAACAGAAACACCATCCAGAGATGCTACGTAATCGGAAAGTTTGCTTCTAGCTGCATGTGGTCCTAGTGAAAGTACTTCCGTCTTATCTGAGTTGACCAGAAGAAAGTTATCAAGCATCCACTGTCCTTTACACACTCCTCAACATTGTTCAGCTGATCTCTCTCATCTGGCTTTGCTGAAATATACAACTGTGTATCATCAGCATAGCAATGGAAGCAAATACCATGTTTATGTATAATTATACCAAGAGGCAGCATATATAAAGAGAAAAGCAGTGGGACTAAGACAGATCCTTGAGGAACACCAAACTTCACCTCAGAGAGTGTGGAGAACTCACCATTTACATCAACAAACTGATAGCGATCAGTAAAATAAGACCTGAGCCAAGAGAGAGCCCTTTATTCCAACATTTCTCCTTCCCGAAGCCTACAAGAGGGAGTAGAGAAAGGGACTCAGCACACAACCTTGTGGTACTCCACTGCTAAAAATGAGAATGGAAGAGCAGTGGTGGCATGCCCGTGCAAGCGCTGTGGAAACTGCATCCTCAATGCTCCTGTTCTAACGATGCCCTCGAGATTCTTAAATTGCACTCCAGAATCCAGATATTCTTGAAACACTGTGGTTGGACACACTTATATCTTGCCAGTGCCAAGAAAAGTTTAATTATATAATGGCTGTTGATTTTTCATCTATATATTCCACCTGGAGTTTACAAAAAAAAAATTAGGATGCTATTAACTTCTGTTGATATTAAACTTATTCTTGACTTATATTGATCATGCCAGTTTTGCATGACTTGTGCTTTGGGAGATAATGCATTATTTTGATAGAAGTAACCATTCTAAGATGCACAAATTGTGGCCATAAAGGGAGCAACAGTGCAGTGCTCAGCAACAGTGCAAATAGAGATATGCCATTCAAATTGGTATTAAGGGACCCAATGTGTGCCAAGGAAACACTTTGCACACTATCATACTAGCCTGAACTGTTATCACAAGAAAGGTTGGGCCCATCCCTGTAATGCCAGACCCTAACATCTGCATGCCATAGCATAATGAGATTCAACAGACCAAACTGCTACTTGTGTGATATAAAAATGTCATTGTCTCTGCACAAAATTACACTGTCATGATCAAGGACACAGGAAGTAGAGGTGCTCTGGAGGCTGCAGCACCCCAAATTTTAGGTAAAAGAAACTGCAACTGCTAATATAATAATGATGATGATACTTCCACTACTACTACTAATAATAATAATAATAATAATTATAATAATAATAATAAGAAGAAGAAGAAGAAGAAGAAGAAGAAGAATCTAAACAAATATACTTAAGTATTTTTACATTTTTGTGTATGTGTAAAATATCTCAGCACACCACACACCATTTATAATACACTTTTATTTTTAGTTTAAAAGCATGGCTTCCTAATTTATTTGTTATTATGTTAAGATTATGTAGTGTCCAGGACACAAGTACCAGCAAAAGAGAAAGAAAGTTGAAGAACACAAATTTAAACATGTGATTAACTTTACATTTGTGATAATTCAGACACATCTGTTATAGAAAATTAACCAAGACCTTCTCTAATCAAAACACAATCTGTGTTGAAAGGAAAAAACCCTATAATACGTTTTCTACTTTAAATTCCCAGAATAATGCATTTTTTTTATTCTTGCCATGGTGTCCAGTGATGTTTTTTACAGTTTCATTATAATAACTGAGCTGCCATCCTTCACATTTTTTTGTGTAAGACAGTTTAATTTTGATATTTGTTTTCATGGTGGACTAGTACAAGCTCTCACGCAATAATATATGAAAAAAGTAAATGATGATGGGAAGCCATGGTCCCTTTTTTGTTTGTTTGGATGCTTTATTATTATTATTATTATTATTATTACTAGTACTAGCAGTAGTAGTAGTAGCAGCAGTATTAGTAGAAGCAGTAGTAGAAGTAGTAGTAGTAGTACTAGCAGTAGTAGTAGTAGTACTAGCAGTAGTAGTAGTAGTAGTACTAGCAGTAGTAGTAGTAGTAGCAGTAGTAGTAGTAGTAGTAGTAGTAGTAGTAGTAGTACTAGCAGTAGTAGAAGTATAATAATTTGAAGAATTACTGAAAGAATTTAACCTAAATAAAGAGATCGTTATCTTGGGGGATTTAAATATAAATTGGGAGGACATATCTTCTAGAAAAAAGCTTAAAAAAATTACTGACAAATTTGATCTAGCTCAAATGATCAATGGACCCACAAGAATCACAGCATCAAGCAGCACCCAGATTGATTTGGTTTTTACCAACCGACCTGAGAGAATATTTAAATCATACAACATGTTAGCTGGTCTTTCTGATCACAATTTGATCCTTGTGGCCAGGAAGCTCTAAAAAAAGAGATTTGATTATTCTGTCAGAGAGCGTAAGTTTGTGGGAATCCCAAAAAAAGTCAAGATGTATTTAAGAGAGCAGTCCAGCAGATTGACTGGGATCACATACTGTTGGGAACTAATTGTAAAATGGACTGTGAATCTTTTGTGGCGACAATTGAGAGAACAATTAAAGATTTTAGCTGTAAAATTAAACACAAACACAATAAAAATATACTTCCCTGGATGAACACAGACATACTCAAACTAATGAAAGAGAGGGATTGTGCGTTAAAAAATGCTATTAAAACTAAGTCAGCTAGTGCTAAAATTCTATTTACAACACTGAGGAATAAGACCGTTAAAGCTATACGCAAGGCCAAAGCAGATTTCTTTTTGACTATAATAGAAAATGCAAAAGGGGATCCCAAAATAATATGGAACCAACTGAAAAAACTTGTAGGACAGGACACAAAAAGGAAACAACTTTTGGAAATTAAGATAAATGGACAAATTACAAATAATACAAACAAAGTGGCAGAGGTTTTCAATAATTTTTTTATTAAATCTGTATCCACTACTGTTCAAAGCTTACCATCGAACAACCTATATATTTGTCCGATAAATAACTTAGAGCCAATTTTCAACTTGGGCACAGTCACAGAAACGGAAGTCTTACAGACAATAAAAACATTAAAAGTTTCCAGAACTAGAGACATATTTGGCATAGATATGTGTATGCTGAAAGAACTTAGTTACACATTATTTACACCAGTAACCAAAATTGTTAATCTCTCCTTTACTGAGGCAGTATTTCCAAGTGTGTGGAAGTCAGCTGCTGTTGTTCCAATTCTCAAAAATAGAGATCCATTGTCAGTGGACAATTACAGACCAATTAGCATTATATCAACAGTGTCAAAAGTTGCAGAGAAACTCATTTCAAAACATATTCTAACACATTTGAATACTACTAAATTTTCTCTTCATCCAATGCAATTTGGTTTTAGAACTCAACACTCCACAGAAACTGCTAATTGTTTTTTCACTAAAAATATTAAGCATTTACTATATAAAGGTGGTGTGGTTGGAGCTGTGTTTCTCGATTAAAAAAAAAGCTTTTGACACTGTAAACCATAAAATATTATTAACCAAATTAAGCAAATTC
>MU551642.1:464035-482518 GCA_024362625.1 Silurus asotus
TCTGTATCCACTACTGTCCAAAGCTTACCATCGAACAACCTATATATTTGTCCGATAAATAACTTAGAGCCAATTTTCAACTTGGGCACAGTCACAGAAACGGAAGTCTTACAGACAATAAAAACATTAAACGTTTCCAGAATATTTGGCATAGATATGTGTATGCTGAAAGAACTTAGTTACACATTATTTACACCAGTAACCAAAATTGTCAATCTCTCCTTTACTGAGGCAGTATTTCCAAGTGTGTGGAAGTCAGCTGCTGTTGTTCCAATTCTCAAAAATGGAGATCCATTGTCAGTGGACAATTACAGACCAATTAGCATTGTATCAACAGTGTCAAAAGTTGCAGAGAAACTAATTTCAAAACATATAATAACACATTTGAATACTACTAAATTTTCTCTTCATCCAATGCAATTTGGTTTTAGAACTCAACACTCCACAGAAACTGCTAATTGTTTTTTTACTGAAAATATTAAGCATTTACTATATAAAGGTGGTGTGGTTGGAGCTGTGTTTCTCGATAAAAAAAAAAGCTTTTGACACTGTAAACCATAAAATATTATTAACCAAATTAAGCAAATTCAATTTCTCCTTTAAAGCAATAAAATGGATAGAATCATATCTATCGAATCGCTTACAGTCAGTTAGGATCAGTGATTACCATTCACCACCCCTCGTCATGTCCACAGGGGTTCCTCAAGGTTCTATTTTGGGGCCACTATTATTTTCACTTTATATAAACGATCTCCCTTCAGTTTGTGCAGATGTCTATATTCAGATGTATGCAGATGACACAGTCATTTATACCCATGGTAGAAACGCGAAACAAGTAGCTGAAAAACTTACACAGTCGATGGTCCAAGTTTCTGAATGGCTAAATCAATCCTGCTTAAAACTTAATGTAAATAAAACGGTTTCAATGTTTTTTTCTAAATCAAACATTGCAAATAATCAGGCAGATATTTATGTGTCAGGGAAAAAAATTTAAAGTGTGTCAGAATTCAAATACTTAGGTATCATAATTGACTCTAAACTAACTTTTAAATCTTAAACTTTTAAAAAAAGGTCTGTAATCGAGTCAAATTTACTATTGCAAATTTTCGGTTTATAAGATCCAATCTGTCACTTCAGGCAGCTAAAATGTTCATGTATAGCATGGTCATGCCTCACATGACTTACTGTCTTACAACCTGGTCACAGGCAAATAAAACAACATTAAAATCTTTGGAGTCAATTCACAAACAGACAATTAAAATTGTGGATAAAAAAACATTACGATATCATCACTGTGCCATTTTACAAAAGCATAAGTTTTTAAGTTGGGAAAATGTCATTAAATATTCAAACCTTTGTCTGTTATATAAAATCATTCGTGGTCTGTCATCTCCACCACTTAGTCAGTTTGTAAATATTAAAAATACCACACAGAGAGTAACACGAGGGTCAGTCCGAGGAGACTGTGTTGTTCCTCTGAGGAAAAGTGTATTTAGTCTGAGTGCCTTTTCAGTTACAGCTGTAAAGGAGTGGAACTCTGTACCTCAGAACATTAGAGAACTCACCATATACACTTTGTTTAAAAAGCATTTAAAAAACTGGTTCTTAGTACATCAGATCTGTCAGCATTAATAAGAAAAGGTGTTTTTCCCTTAACCCAACTTGCTGTTTTATAGTAAACTTGTATATTGTATTTAACAATAGGATTTAAAGAATTATATCTGTTTTATTATTTTTTTATATATTAGTATTGTTTCTTGTAATTCTTTGTTTTTAGGTTGACAATTTTAAGATCTGTCCAGGGACAACGGATGAAAAATAGCCTTTTGGCTAATTCTGGTGCATTTACAGTAATGTTAATTAATGTACACTGTCCCTGTCAAATAAATAAATAAACAAAATAAAATAGTAGTAGTAGTAGTAGAAGTAGTAGTAGTAGTAGTACTAGCAGCAGTAGTAGTAGTAGTAGTAGTACTAGCAGTAGTAGTAGTAGTAGTAGTAGTAGTAGTAGTACTAGCAGTAGCAGTAGTAGTAGTAGTAGTAGTAGTAGTAGCAGTAGTAGTAGTAGTAGTAGTAGTAGTAGTGGTACTAGCAGTAGTAGTAGTAGTAGTAGTAGTACTAGCAGTAGTAGTAGTAGTAGTAGTAGTAGTAGTACTAGCAGTAGTAGTAGTAGTAATAGTAGTAGTACTAGCAGTAGTAGTAGTAGTAGTGGTAGTAGTACTAGCAGCAGTAGTAGTAGTAGTAGTACTAGCAGTAGTAGTAGTAGTAGTAGTAGTAGTAGTAGTAGTAGCAGTAGTAGTAGTAGTACTAGCAGTAGTAGTAGTAGTAGTAGTAGTAGTAGTACTAGCAGTAGTAGTAGTAGTACTAGCAGTAGTAGTAGTAGCAGTAGTAGTAGTAGTAGTAGTAGTAGTAGTAGTAGTAGTAGTAGTAGTAGTAGTAGTAGCAGTAGTAGTAGTAGTACTAGTAGTAGTAGTAGTAGTAGTAGTACTAGCAGTAGTAGTAGTAGTAGTAGTACTAGAAGTAGTAGAAGTAGTAGTAGTAGTAGTAGCAGTAGTAGTAGTAGTAGTAGTAGTAGTAGTAGCAGTAGTAGTAGTAGTAGTAGCAGTAGTAGTAGTAGTACTAGTAGTAGTAGTAGTAGTAGTAGTACTAGCAGTAGTAGTAGTAGTAGTACTAGAAGTAGTAGAAGTAGTAGTAGTAGTAGTAGTAGTAGCAGTAGCAGTAGTAGTAGTAGTACTAGCAGTAGTAGTAGTAGTACTAGCAGTAGTAGTAGTAGTAGCAGTAGTAGTAGTAGTAGTAGTAGTAGTAGTAGTAGCAGTAGTAGTAGTAGTAGTAGCAGTAGTAGTAGTAGTAGTAGTAGTAGTAGTAGTAGCAGTAGTAGTACTAGCAGTAGTAGTAGTAGTAGTAGTAGTAGTAGTAGTAGTAGTACTAGCAGTAGTAGTAGTTATGTGTTTCAGTAAGTTCCAACTCCTTGGGCTACTTTAATAGTGATTCACAATAAGGGAAAAATAAGCACAAGACTACCAAGTAACCAAGTAAGTTTTTCAAACTTTTTCAAGGTTTAAGTGAGTCTGTGCCACACTGTAGATTTAGATTCCAGTTGTTAGTTAACCTGAAAATAAACCATGACGTGGTCTTCCTCTTTTGTATCAACCGGAATGTTCTATAAGGGTCATGCTCACCAAAATTATTAAGAGTGGTTTATTTAGTTACTGTAGGCTTCCTGCCGGCTTGAGCCTGTCTGGCCATTTGCCAATGAATTTGTGCATCGGGTGCTTCTGCCCACAGATCTTCCACTAACTAGATTATTTATTTTGGTTTCCTGTTTTTTTTGTTTTTTGCACCATTCAGTGTAAACTTTATACACTAGTGACAGAACAGTAGTTACTAAAATACCCAAACCCATCGGACAACAACAAATATGCCACAGGTTCTGAGATCACATTTGTCCCCATTCTGATGTTTGCTTTTTGACCTGTGTACTTATAGGCAGACCAATATACAAAAATATTTTTTCTGTTGTAATTATTTATTGTAATTATTATTAATTTCACATGGAATAATTATTATTTCATAGCAAAGTAAAATGCATATGAGGAGCTGTATGAGAAGTTGGACACGCAAAGAAGGATAAAAAAGAATTTTAACGATTGGCTCTCCGAGCTAGGAAGGATGTGCTACAAGTTAGAGCAGTAAAGAATGTTGACTAGTAAAGTGAGTGTGTTGAGGGAGTATTTTAAACAGCTGATGAATGAGGAAAATTAGAGCGAGAGAAGGGTGGATAAGGTGGAGATGGTGTCACAGAGAAGTATGTGAGGGTGGTGCAGGACTTGTATGAGGACGGTGTGACAGTAGTAAAATGTGGGGTAGGAACGACAGACTGGTTCAAGGTGGAGGTTGGACTGCATCAAGGATCGTCTCTGAGCCCTTTCCTGTTTGTAGTGGTGGATGATTTTGTGATATGTTTTGAGAGTAGGGAGCAGTTTGAGAAGAGTCTGGAGAGGTGGAGGTATCGCTGCAGAGGGGAATGAAAGTCAGTAGAAGTAAGACAGAGTACATGTGTGTGAATGAGAGGGAGGGCAGTGGAGGGGTGTGGTTGTAGGGAGATGAGGTGGTGAAGGTGGATGGGTTTGAGTACCTGGGTTCAACAGTGCAAAGTAATGGAGAGTGTGTTGGAGAAGGGAAGAAAAAAGTGCAGGTAGGGTGGAGTGGCTGGAGAAGAGTGATAGCAGGAGTGATTTGTCATAGAAGAGTATCTGCAAGAGAGAAAGTGAACGTTTATAGGACTGTGGTGAGACCTGCGATGTTGTATGGTTTAGAGACAGTGACATTGACTAAGCGGGTTTAGCTGGAGGTAAAAGAGCTGAAGATGTTGAGGTTTGCATTGGGAATGACGAGGATGGACAGGATTAGAAACGAGTTTATTAGAGGGGCCGCACATGTAGGACGTTTTGGAGACAAGGTGAGGAAGGTGCGACTGAGATCTTATAAGTTAAGAAGGATCAATAAAAAAAAAAAATGTTGATTTTATAATTCATTATGTACTACTGAATCTCCTAATGTGTGCAGCACATTATATAGAAAATATAACCTAACTGATTTCTTCTAGTTATGTATAGGGATAAGGCAAATGCTCTGTGTTACACACATGGCTATAACCACAGTTAATTAGACTGAGCTGAAAACAAAACATTGATTTTTTCTACAGATACAGATGTTACATGCAAATAAAAAAATCAAAATGACGAGCTATAATAAAGCATTTTGTGTGGAAGCAGGAGTATATCAAAACTAAGTAAAGACTCCCGTTAAGTTCATTGAAACTGAAAAACAACAGAGCACCTGTAGATTTCATTCTCAGAGGAAGGTATTGAAATTGGTGTACCTGGCTGCACACCACAGCACTGGAAAGGAGATCTGAAACTGCTGTTGGCCAAATGCAGTAACCTGCTTAGTTTCACTCTGGGTCTTTCGAAAGTTAATGCAACAGCTGGTGCCGTTTGTGAGAACTATGTGAGAAGTACAGATCTCTGCAGGTTTTGTCAGTCTGGACTTCAAAGCAAGCTTGTACTAAAACAGTCAAAATAAAGAGAAATATGCTGCTGCACGTGCTATGGAGGAATATCCGTAAGGCCCCAGTTTGGAAATAATAGTTAGTTCTCTAATTTTAAGAGTCTACTCAGTTACACACACAGAGAAGAGAGATTGGTCAAATCATTGTTGGTCAAATCACTGGAAAAAATCTATATGAATTGTCATTTTGTCAACAAGGTTGTGAAGATTAAGCAACAACCACCATTATTACTATATGTATTACCATATGATGCTCCATCAATCTTGAGACAGATTCAGAAAACAAATTATGCTGAAAAATTTCTCCAAAATGAGAAATTAGTGTTTATCCCCAAAAACTGATTCAAATCAGTTCAAATCAAGAAGTGATTTGATTTTAACTTGATTTGAAACAAATTTAAATCAAGTTAAAATTGTATTTTCACATACACATAACTCCGAATGGAATTCTCTGTGTTTGCTTTCAAGAAGCGGAAGCGCTTCCCTGAACGCAACAAAGAAAATAGTCATTGGGATGGCTGAGGTCCTTTACAATCTTCCTGGCCCCGGTTCAGCACCGTGTGCTGTAGATGTCCTGCAGGTGAGGGAACTCAGTGGAATGGTGCGTTCCTCTCTGGAGGGCTCGCCTGTAATGCATGGTGCTGTTCCCGAACCAGGAAGTGATGCTACCCGTCAGGATGCTCTCAATAGTGCAAGTGTAAAAAGTCCTTAGCACCTGAGAGAGTAGTTTAAAGTCTCAGATGGTACAGACGCTGCCGGGCCTTCTTCACCAGGGTGTTGATGTGAGAGGACCAAGACAGGTCCTGTGTGATGTGAACACCTAGGTCTCAGAAACTGTCCACTTTCTCCACTAGGGTCCCATTGATGTTTAGCGGTAGGTATGGCCGCTCCTGCTTCAGGCTGATGTCCACTATCAACTCATTAGTCTTGCTGATGTTCAGGAGAAGATTGTTCTTCTGGCACCATCTCTCCAGGTTTTTTATCTCCTGTAGGTAGTCTCGTTGTTGTTGGAGATCAGGCCTACCACAACAGTGTCATCAGTGAACTTGATGATGGTGGTGAAGTTGTAAGTGGCCACACAGTCATATGTGTACAGTGAGTACAGCAGGGGGCTCAAAACACAACCCTGGGGAGCTCCAGTGCTGAGGGTGAGGGTGGATGAGGTGTGTTTGCCAAACCATATGGCTTGTGGTCTGTCTGTCAGGAAGTTGGAGATCCATTGACACAGCAGCAGGCTGAGCCCCAGGACCTCCAACTAAGAGGTGAGGAAACTATGGTGTTGAATGCTAAACTGTAGTCCACAAACTGTAGTCCAAGCATTTTTGGATAATTCCCTTTTCTGTAGTCCAGGTGGCTCATTGTTGTGTGAAGAAGATGAGCAATGGCATCCTCAGTAGAGCGGTTCTGGTGGAACGCTCACTGTAGAGGATCCAGTGTGTCTGGTAGTGATGCAGTAATGAAGTTTCTGACCAGTCTTTCAAGTGTATTTACTGGTCTGGAAGTGGCGAACAAACCCTTTCCCAGGCTAAGACAAGCTAGCTAGCTTACGGGGAATTTAAAGTAAAAATGATTTGATCTAATGCTGATTTTGTGAGTTTACCCCGCTACAAAGAAATGAACAGTCTAGAATTTTAACAGAAAAAGACAGAATATAAAAAAATCATAAAAAAAAAAAACATTAAAGAAAGGTTATAAACTAATTTGTGTTTGATCAAGTGAAATAAGTATTTGATCCCATATCAATTTAGCAAGAATTGTTAGCCTTGTGCAGGCATACAATCTTGTCCATGACATCCTTTGACAGCTCTTTTAAGGTTGATTCTGTGATGGGTGTCTTTTATACACATAGTGAATTGATATTAGGAGTTCTTTCTTAAAGGGACAGGACTAATTTAGGTGTGTGGGAGTCAGTTGGTTGGTAGGGGATCAAATACTTATTTTACAAATATCTCTCTCTAAAAATTAGCAATTAGCAATAAAGCAAATCAAGATTTTATATGATTTGATATGACATTTATTAACACACAGGGTCAAAAGTAATTTCAAATCTGGAGTTGGTTCCAACTGTTGAATTTGCATTTGGTGGCTGTTTATGGGAATTCTCAGTATGTGGTCCAGGACATGTTGATGCAAGTGACAGGAAGCTGAAAAAAAAACAGACCTAGTCAAGAGATGGCAGAAACTTTATGAGTGACCAAATCAACCATTTGGTACATTCTTAAAAAGAAGGAATGCACAGACAATTTCAGCAACACCAAAAGGCCCAGAAGACCATGGTAGACAACTAGTGGAAGATTACAAAATTCTTTCCTTGGTAAAGAAAAACACCTCCGCATCTATCTAAATCAAGAACAGTTTGGAGAATGTGGGTCTATCATTGTCAAAGGCTAAAATAAAGAGGTGGCTTTGAGGTGCAAAATACTGTTAACACTTAGGAGAAGAAAGGCCAGATTAGACTTCTAGTAAAGATAAAAATAAAGGTGCCCAATTCTAAAACAAGATACTTTGACTGAAACCAAGATTAGTTTGTACCAGAATTATAGGATAAAAAGAATATGAAGAAGAAAAGGCAGTGTTATGTTCTGGTCAGATTCAGTCAAATGCTGCAAAACTAATAGGACAGCACTTCACAGTCCCATTGGTTAATTACCCAAAACATCTTGGGGAAACAACCAAAGAG
The DNA here is from genome assembly GCA_024362625.1 of Silurus asotus. Lineage (NCBI taxonomy): Eukaryota > Metazoa > Chordata > Actinopteri > Siluriformes > Siluridae > Silurus > Silurus asotus. Next base: position 471,786 of record MU551642.1, read on the forward strand.
AATATTACAGTAAAGAAATAGAAAGCAGAAAGACCGACAAACAAAGCAGCTACTACATGTGTCTCATATCTAGATTGTCACACATCAATCACATTTTGCTTCATTTTTAATCCATTGTAATGGTTTACAAAGACAAAATGCCAGAATGAGTTATATGCAATGCACAGTAAATTTCACATCAAACATAATAATAAACGGATTCTACTTCTATTAGTGTTAAAATAAGGTGGAGGTTGGACTGCATCAAGGATTGGCTTTGAGCCCTTTCCTGTTTGCAGTGGAGATGGACAGGTTGACGGACGAGGTCAGATAGGAGTCTCCATGGACTATGATGTATGATGGTATTGTGATTTGTGGTGAGAGTAAGGAGGAGGGTGAGAAGAGCCTGGAGAGCAGGGGAATGAATGTCAGTAGGAGTAAGACAGAGTATATGTGTGTGAATGAGAAGGAGGGCAGAGGGGGGGGCGGTTGCAGGGAGAAGAGGTGGAGAAGGTGGAGGAGTTCGGGTACCTGGGGTCAACAGTGCAAAGTAATGTAGTGTGTGTTAGAGAAGTGAAGAAAAGAGTGCAGGCAGGGTGGAGTGGGTGGAGAAGAGTGGCAGGAGTGTTTTGTGATAGTAGGGTATCTGCAGGAGTGAAAGGGAAAGTTTATAGGACGGTGGTGAGACCTGCGATGTTGTATGGTTTAGAGACAGTGGCATTGACTAAAAGACAGGAGGTGGAGCTGGAGGTAGCAGAGCTGAAGATGTCGAGGGTTTCGTTGGGAGTGACGTGGATGGAGAGGATTAGAAACAAGTTTATTAGAGGGACAGTGCATGTAGGATGTTTTGGAAACAAGGTGAGGAAGGCAAGATTGAGATCATTTGGACATGTGCAGAGGAGGGACATGGGGTATATCGGTAGGAAAATGCTGAGGATGGAGCCACCAGGAAGGAGGAAAAGAGGAAGGCCAAGGAGGAGGTTTATGGATGTGGTGAGGGAAGACATGAAGGTAGTTGGGTTGAAAGAGGTAGAGGACAGGGGGGTATGAAGATGGATGATACACTGTGGGGACCCTTAATGGGAAAAGCCGAAAGAAGAAGAAGAAGAAGCAAAAGAAGAAAAACAAGAAGATAATTGTATACTATCTGCCTCAAAACAGATTTTTATTGTCTACGCTTTTTGCTAACTGTGGTGCTAGTAGAAGCAATTTGGAGCTTATCCTTATATGGTCAAACAAAATGCTTATATGATTAAACAACTCATCCGAATAGATAAAAACATTTGAGTCTGTAGGATAAATGGATACATTGACTGCATGTGTTAAGGTGTAAGCATTATGAAAAGCAAAAATGTGCTGAGAAAACATTCATGAAATTTGGTTATTTCTGGTTATCGCAGAAGATATTCTGTTTCATAAGCAAATCCAGCAGAAGGACTAGTTTATAATAAAATAACCACAGAACTGTGCAAAGCATTTGCAGTTTGGCAAGGTGTCGTTTAATGCCCTCAAGCTGCACAACGGAGTCATGCAAAAATGGCTGCTTATGGAAAAAAGACTTGACATTAACTTGAACATTGGATAAACAGTCATGACACTTTAGAAATGCAAAGAAAGACCAAAGTAGAGTGACTTATGAGCTAAACTTTGTGGGTAAAAGGCACATTTGACCTTGACAAATGCTTGTATATAAAAAAAATTAAGCAAACCGTGTCAATGATATGGACCCCTACACAAGGTACAAATTAAGACAAAAACAGAAGAAACCAGAAAAGAGTAAAAAAATTGATTGAGATTAATAATCTCAACCAACGAACATCTGTACGTGAATGAATTAAAGATGAAAAACATTTAATACCTAGAGGACAAATCCCAACCAAAATGACATCAGGCCTGATCTTTGTCATGAGGCCACATTGTTGCCCCTGGCAGGAAGTATAACTGTTGTGGCAGTGATGACAATACTTACCTGGGAAGTTTTGTCCAAAGACTTCAAAATACCATAGACCTGTAATTGATAGGTAGTGCATAAGTCTCCAAACTAGATTATTACAATTTTCATGGAAGCAAGACAGGTAAATATGAGTCATCTGCTGTTCATGAAAAGAGCTATGCATGAGAAAGTTTCCCACTGTGGGACAAATAAAGGCTCTTCTTGGTCTAGCTTCTCCCAAACTGATATGGAGACTTTAAGCTTGGTATGTGGGAGAAAAGTCAAATAGCAATAATTTGACACTGATATTCATTATTAACTCACAGAAACCTGTCGCCATCCAGCTTGTTTTCAACACTGGGCCCAGTTTTTGGTATAATCATTAATATACAGGGACACAGTACAAACGGCAAATAATAATTATCTTTTGTGTCATTCAGTTGAGCAAATGTAAATATTAACAAATACAAGTGTGCAAATTAAGAAAAAGTAAAGCCAAAATCTTTGTATATATATGCATATATGGATGTTCTGTTCTCTGGTTGGAGAACAGTGGACTGCTGGTCCTTCTTTCTAAGCTGGAAGAATTACTCAGTGATGGTGTCTTTGTCTTGGTTCTCATGAATTTGTTCTAGAAAGAAGAATCAATCAAAGGTTCTGATACTGGACTGTTTTTCAATGCGCTATTTTATGAAACTGTCCATGCCAGGACATCTGGAACTTCTGGGATATCTGGATCATGCTGCCTTACTGGGCACAATTACTAGAATTTCTTGTATGAGGTTTGAATTCGAGAGATACATACTATTACCAACAAGTTCCCCTTATAAATTTTGCCTTATACAGCAGTGCAATTCCCTTCTGTAATATAATGTGAAATGAGGAGTCAATAAGACTGTTTAGTCTGCTTTTGGTCAGTTATCCAGTTAATGGGCATTCCTGTTGACCACTGGCTTGCATTGCTTGCCTTGACAGTTCTCTTGTTTTTGTTTTGTGTATGGGCTAATAGCTAATACAGTAGGACTGAAAGGAGCTATTCTAGAAAGTTTTTGCTAGAACAATTTGAGAATTCATGCCCTATATGGGAAACCCAACATTGATCTAACGTCTTCTCTTATCGTTTGCATAGGAGACATCTGGCTGGTACATTGTGTACATATTACCTTGTACCTTTCTAACTAAAAACCTGCATTTTGAAAAGTTTGCTGTGATGGTGAATTAAAGATGTTTTAATTAAGATTATTTTAATCTGTTTTACATCATTCTTAAAGATAGGACTTTGTACTAAATTGTAAAAACTGTAAACTGTAGTCACAACTCAACTCAGTGTTTTTTTTCTCGCACAGGTAATACATTATATGGTCTTGAGTGTGCTTCCAGCACATTTCAGACAAGAAAGATGTTTAGAAAGACTTGAAGGTATTCTTTTACATTTTGCTGCTCTGAAATGTGTGTATTTTGGCACAGAAGTTGGGTCTTGGGGCATAATATTAAACAAAATGATAACTTCACTTGCCTTTCTGCCCTAATTGTGACCAAACCTTTTCTGTAAACATCCCCTTGGGCTAATGCAGGTGTTTCAGAAGGTACAAAGAGCAGGTTCTGACCCCTAAACTGAATTCCAGAACTGACATAGGCTGTAGTAACCTGCTCAGCTGCCAAGTAGATTCTCTTCTTTCTTGTCTGAACTAATCCCACCTCACTACCAGAGTATGTATTACTTTTAGTATCAACTTGACAGTAATGAATATAACAACAACAACAACAAAAAGTTTTTTCCTTCATTATTATCACCCATAATTTTATTCTGCTTTTATCGGTTTTGGCTTTTCCTCAGAAAGCTTGTCATTCTGTGTTTCACTTGGTCTCAGAACCAGATTCTGTTTACAGCTTCTGTTGTAGGTTTGCTGCCACACCCCCTTCTCCCAACTCTACTCTTTATTTGTACTTTTTGGATTATTTAATATGGAATTTTACTGTATCACAAACTTACAAAAAAAGTAGTAAATGTTAGCACATTGAGTTTTCAGAAGAACAGCATGATCATTTTACAAGCAAAGTACTTTTGAGAAGTGTTCTATTGTCTAAAAAAAACTGTATATTCTGGTAAGCATTTACTAAGACTGTGATAATTGGAGTACACAGCATGAATTTCCTGTAAAGTGTAAACAACATAAAGAACAGATACTAAAAACTGTAACATAAAGAACAGATACTGGAGACAAATTTAGCCATTTGTTGCATCTGGATTGCATTGTTTTAAAGCCTTGTGTTCTGATTGTTATAGTAGATGCACTATAGAATGCATTTAGTAGTTTCCTACTAAAACTTAAACCAACCATAACCAGACAAATCCTTCATTTTATACATGCTATATTGGCTCTATGTAACAGTAGCTGTCGAAAATGTTTTTTCTAATTGATGTAATAATGATTTAAGAAGAGAGACACAACATGGTTAGAATTTCTCAGGTGATGGCTAAATTGATGTTCTCCATGCATTACCCAAATAACAGCTAACATATAGTGAACTATCCACTGACATGTGCACTTGTGCTTTTCTCCACCCAGGAACTAATTAGCCAAATGGAGAAAGTGAGAGAGAAAATATATCCCGTCTTTAAAAAGAGATTACTAAATTCTACCTTTTTCAGATTTACTCAAAATCTCCTATAATTAAACAGATTTTTAACATAATGCAAAATGATCTATGGAAAAATTTAAAACTGCTCAGGGGTCAGCTGAGAACAAGTCAAGTCTAATTATAATTGCTGAATTGTCATTTTAAACGTATACATCAGGTACAATACACAGTGAAACAAAGCAACATATTTTCAGGACCAAGGGGTTACATAAAACAACACAGATTTACACAGGACCACACAAAACACAAAACTAACCAAGACTAAGCAAACTTAGGATATGGATTACTTAAAGTGGACATGTGCAGTATAATTCAGTAGAAAAGAACAACAGAATAGACACTGTGATTAACAGTGACCAGGTCATAGAGCTAGCTGGAATAGTGCAGAGATATTAACCATAAAATAATAAAGACTGTATGTGTAAACATGGCATGTTGATTTTTTTTAGATTTTAAGGAGCAACTTTAAAGAATTACTGCTGATAGTAAATTTTCTTTACAGTAAATGCGAGTGTTCAATTCAATTTGTATAGTGCTTATAACAATTATGCCAACACAACTCAAATTTTTGAAATAATTAAACTCTATATCTAATTATAAGTTTTTCTATATAAATTGTGCCATAATTAGCAAGCCATAGGCGATAACGCTAAGTAAAAACCTCCGGATTTGTCGAAAGGATCTTGTAAGAACCAGACTAAAAAAAATATTTTCGCATATGAAAAACTGGGAGGTGATGTGATTATTAACCTAATATAACTGTTTTATTTGGTCAGAATATGCAATGTTAACCAGGACATATTGTATATTAAAGTTTTATGAAGTCTATTTTGCTGAAATTGTCATCTATTCACTGATGGAGACTTAAGTGAAAAACTGTACTCCTAAGCCATTAAAGCTTGTTTATATAATTTTCAGTTTAAATCCATCTTTATGTTTCTCAGGTATAGTCTTTAGACTGTCCAGCACGTGGCTTTCAAGTCATGAGAACTTCATCCAGAATAAATCGGGATGAGAGAATCGGTTTTCTGTATTGGTATTGACATTATTAGTTACAGGTTTTTTAATATGAACCTGGTGCTGCATCATGGTCTAACAGAGGGCACCCATGATAGGAATCACTCAACCTCATGCTCCTACTATGACTAATATGATTGTAAATAGGAGAGGGACAGTAGACAGGACAGTAACTAATATAACTGATTACTGACATGGCAGTTTTATGTCAGAGACTATATCTTTCTCTTTTCTCATTAAAGATTGGTGTACATAGTTGGTTTTTCAAACTCCTGTTTGTTTAAAGATAACTAAAAATTCCGTGGACAAGATAATGTAAAAAAAAGTCTCATAACCAGGCGGATATGTTTTGATCCCAGGGTGATGTTTCACATTAGAGCTTTTGCTTCTGTTATAATTTGCATTCTGTTTCTAGATGCTTTTCCAGTAAGCTGAGCTGGTGTCTTTACAAAGGTTTCACTTGTAACTGTGGTAGTCCTTCTTTGTACAATGTTGACTTCAAAAATCCCAAGTGAGAGTTTCATTTCTTTATGAATGCCACATGACTATTTCTCTGACTATTTTTTCTCAGCCTTCAAGTAACGTTTTATTGGATAGCTTAAGAAAGAAATGCTTTTAATTTACAATTTTAAATGTAAGTCTTTTTTTTTTTTTTTTTTTTTGCTGTCTGCAAACGTACTAAACCAGCTAAAAGTCAGTGTGTGTTTTTGTACAATTGAGCTTGGGTCTTGTGCTTGACACTCCAGTGTTTGTACACAGTTGTGTATGAAGTACACAAACCACACTTGAGTTAATTAGAGATACACTGGGTAAAATATTTCTCCAGCAAAAGTAAGTTCACCTCTTAAACTTTTACTTGAGTAAAACTACAAAAAGATTTGCTTTCAAAAATACTTAAGTATCCAAGTACTATGATTTAATACATAAACCATAATGTCATATTATTATTTGTCAGGAGACTCTTGCTTAATTAACTCAGTTTATTTGAAAAGACTCTAATGTTACTCTTAACACACCAATCAATTAATAGAATTCATAAACACTGATATCTATTGATATCTATTCAAATTACTATGAGCCCAAAACCTTGTTTTAAACTAATAAAAAAAAAAATGCAAATAAGGCCACGGGTGTTAAAACATCAGTGTTTGTACACAGTAGTGACAAGTTAGAGTCAGAAGGTTCTTCCATTATTTATTCCTCTCAAAATGTTCTGTTTGTTGTTGAACTGTATGTTTGCAATAAGCAAATACCAGAAAGAAGCATTCAAAACAAGTTCAAAACTGAGTGGTTTTCTATTCTGATTGGTGGCTTAATGGGTTCTTTTTAAGTTTTTTATCCACTCATAAATAAAAAGGAACGAGTGATTTAACAAAATGTAATTAAGTAAATAGTAAGATATTTGACTTGGAAATGTAGTTAAGTTAAAGTAAAAGTGTCCCAAATGGAAATACTTTAGTAAAGTACAGATACGCAAAAAAAGCCACTTGAATACTGTAACAAATTACATTTATTTATTATTGTTTACTTTTTGTACACCAGCAATATCAACAAAACTACAATTACAAAGGATTTTAGTAGGACATTCTATTATGTTGGGAAAAAAATATGAAAACCAATTTCATAATAATTTATATTTCTTTCTATAGACAAAAAATGAGCTAAAGAAATTTTGTTTTATACTTATAAAAAAAAAACAAAAAAAACAAACAATGGTTTTATTTCTCTTCATAGCTCTCTGGATGTGTCAGTGTAGAAAATAATAATAATAATAAGATTGATAAAATAAATAAATAAAAGATTGCCTTTCCAAAGAATGAGCTGCCTACCTTTTGAAACTCCCACAGAAGCCATGTGAAACCCAGAATGGATAAAGACTAATTTGCAGACTGTCTATTCAGAAACAAGTTCTGGTTTATTGTTTTCACTGTAAAGATTCGTTTGTCTTAACAAAGGTTTTACTTGTGACTGTGGTAGCCCCCTTTGTGCAATGTTGACTGCTGCAATCCTAAGTAAGATTTTTTTCTTTCTTTGCGAATGCCACAATGTTTTTGACTCACAAAAAAAACCCCAAAATAAATAAATAATTGTATATATATATATATATATATATATATATATATATAATTGTATTATATAAATATATGTAATTGTATTATTACTCTTTATTGCTCTCTAGATCAGTCAGGGTAGAAAATTATAAAAAAATATATATATATTGCCTTTTCATAGAAAGAGCCTTTTAAACTCCTACAGAAGTTATGTGGAGTCGTAAATGGATAAAAACTCATTTGCACAGTGTCTATTAAAAATGTGTATATATATATATATTCCCTAAAATGTTATGCATGTATATATACACAAATAGTATATTGTATATTATATATACAGAATCATTTGTAATTCAGGAGAACGATTCCCAGGAAGAATCGACTTCTTTCCACCTTCGCCTCGGTTTTCCACTTTAAAATCCGGAGTCGACTCTTTTCTCCTCTGTTGACTCCCAGCCGGAGCCGAAGGCAGCTATAGAGTGTGTCCCTGTGGCCGCCATTAAAGGATCCAGAGCCATGTAGCTATTCAAATAGCAAAAAAAAAAAAAAAAAAAAAAAAAAAAAAAAAAAAAAAAAAAAAAAAAAAAATACACACAGCAAGCCACTGATGAGAAAGCGGACCATGTTGCTTTCGCGTTTTTAAACTATTTCACAGCCGGCTTTTTAATTTATATTTAATGGACATTTTCTAACGGGACACGTTCTCGTGAAAACCAAGAAGATAGAAGGGATTTTTGTCTCTTTTTGTAAACTGAGCACTTTTTTTTTTTTTTTTTTTTTTTTTTTTTTTAAAATGGCTTTTTTTTTTTTTTTTTTTTAAACTGGACTTGACTGCCTGCCTGGGCTGCCAATCGGTTAGCCAACAAGCTAACACTAGCTAGCTTGTTAGCTAACGCTAGGTTGGTTTGGGCTAGCTAGCCGTGTCCAGATACTCTGATGCTAAGTGAGGGGGGAGGGGGAATTACCTCGAACAATTTGATTTACGCTGGTTTTTATCATCTTTTTTCTTCGGGTTTGTTTTTTACAGAAAAACCAGGAAAGCGCCCCACGGAGCCGGGTGGATCTTTTTAACACCGGGTACATTTTGTGTGGGTTTTTTTTTTTTTTTTTGTCGCGACTGAAGTAAGTAAAAGCGAATGTCGGCGAGTTCAACAAGAGCCCGGAGGATTTTGAATAGTTAGCTCGCTTAGCAGCTCAACTTGGCCGAGAAAAGACGCCGAGGTCTTGACTTGGCTGATTTTGGTTTGCGGAGCTGCTCGGCTTGGAGTTCAGACTTCAACACACACAAAAGAAAATCGGTTCGTTTGCTGTTGAAATGATGGCGAGATTGGCTTCACCCTGAAGATGAGTTCTTGTTTTGTACCCAACGGGGCGAGCCTGGAGGACTGCCACTCCAACCTATTTTGTCTGGTAAGAGATTTACCCGAGCTAAAGCTAAACTGCGGCTAGCTCCAGACTAGCTTCCTTCGAAGTAGCGGCCCGGGGCCTGTTGAGCTACTTAATGCTGTCTGGACAAGTAAAACATGTGTTTCTAGATTTGAAAAGAAGTCATGGACATTTGCACGAATACGCCGTCTCTTTACAGGGTTTCTATTCAAGTTTCTCGTCAAGATTAGGATTTTCTGTTACGGTGAAAGTTAGCAGGCGCTAATCGAGCTGTTGCTAGTATGTCGGTAGTAAACAATGTTACAACTAGCCAGAGTTTCTGCTTGAACCATGCAATTTCTCATAAACCACTATAATAAGAAGGATCTTAATGATTTATAAGACCCGATTAAACGTTTGCCATCTGTGGATTGATCTCCAATTAGCTAGTTACCTTTCCTGTTAGAAATCGTGCATACCCGATTTCTAATGGAACCCGGAATCGGGTTGCTAAATACTGTTGCTCGTTTCCATCCAATGCATGTTCTGCAATCTTTAAAACGTAATCAGGTTTAATATATATGTATAGATTAATATCTATATATGTATATATATTTTTTCTCTCTTTCTGATTAAAGCTAGTGAGCTAGCATGGCTAGCCATCAATCAGAAATAATACGAGGAAGGCCCTACGTGGGTCTGGTCTGCTGTGCTCTGTTCAACTCATCATGTTTTATATAACAATTCAGATTTCATGTTCACATTTTGCTGCTTCGATTCCCAGCAAGTTTCTCTTCCGTGTGATTCCCTGATCGCTTTCCAAAGTTAGGTGGTGACCTCTGCACTGCTCGGCATAAACACTGATATGATCTGATTACTCTGTTGATATTTACATCCCCTTTCTCAAATAGAAAATAAATCCACTCCTGCCCAGAGAGTGGAGTATTTCCTGGAGATAATTGAAAACTTTTTCCAGTCAGATGGTCTTGTATAACTGGATTTATGCCCTGGCAGGCAGTGCTATGATGCTATAGGTTTCAGGAAAGTGTAGTCATTCAAACTATAGGGATGTTCTCTTTCTCACTCTCTCTCTTTCTTTCCCTCTCTCTGTATAATCTGACACCTATTTTTTTACATGTTCCTGTTCAGCTGCTCATAGACAACCTCACGTTTATGCATGTTTACTTGGAAGTGCCCCTTCAGATGGGATGGCACACAAGAATCAATACGTCTTGCAGGCGCTTGTGCATTAAACACGTTCCTGCCTAGTGCTTCGGAAAAGTGCGCTGTTTTCAGGATCTGTATGATGCTTGTGGAGATTTATAACGTCGTAGTTGACCATGTTGGTTTTTCTGTGTGTCTGATTTGTGTGTGTCTGACCTCAGGCTGACCTCACAGGCATAAAATGGAAGTGTTTCGTATGGCAAGGCCCCACATCTTCACCCATCGTCTTCCCTGTGACTGAGGAGGACCCCATCCTGTGCAGCTTCAGCCGGTGCCTGAAGGCAGACGTGTTGAGCGTGTGGCGGCGGCACCAGACGCCTGGACGCCGAGAGCTCTGGCTCTTCTGGTGGGGCGACGATCCCAATTTTGCGGAGCTGATCCACCACGAACTTTCAAGTAGGTCTCCTGGCTTTGTCCGTTTTTCTAGATCCTAATACTAACCCGCAGCACTTAAAATAACACACACTTTACATTATGTTAGCTGTTAAAACGTGCCACCTCTGATTCTTTCTTTTCTTTTT
>MU551642.1:482535-550763 GCA_024362625.1 Silurus asotus
TTTTTTTTTTTTTTTTTTTTTTTTTTTTGATCGAGTACTGTACATCAATATTTTAGTTCATCTTTAATTTAATTGTAGTTCACTTTACTTGCATCCGCACGAGAATCATAATAGTGCAAACAAGGTGGTTAGCAATATATATGTTTTTATGTAGATGTTCGAGAGGCCACAGTGTGTACAAGTCTGGGAAAAAGAACTCAAGTCTAGCTTTTGGAAAATGGCTTGTGGGTGTTTGCACTCGCTTGCTAGTAGGATCATGTTTCTCGTCGCAGCTGGGCTCAGTGCACAGTGATGCGTTGAGAAAGGAAGAGCGTACAAACGCAGACTCTTGGTTACTGTTTGTGCACAGAAGCCCTGATGATTAAACACTTGCACTTGTGTGGCCACATATTTGTGAACACTTGAGGGCGTTGTACATGGGCGGTCGCATAGGTGTCTGCCTCGCACCGAACGATAGGATGTCCACTAGAGGGCAGAACATGAATCAAGTTTCACATTTCACCACAGAGCAAACGGAGTGAAGAATAAAGTACTGTGTGAGATAATACCCAGGATCCCTACAACTTGTGGGTTTTAGATTACTCGTAGCCATTATATTAGGTGGTGAAGGTAGTCAGAGTGGGGACAGCTAGATATATTCAGATGCTCTTTTTTAATAAATAAATAAATACATTAATAAAAACGTGTGGATATTGCAGGAAAAGAACATGGACTACTAAAGAGCTTTCAGCTTGCATCAACAGTGCATTATCAGTGTATTATTGTCTGAAGTAATAGCCCACTGCAGCTCTGCAACATCAGCTTGGCCAAATAAAGCAGTATGGGATTGCTTAGTTATGTGTGGGCATGCTTTGTGCAGAGCAGCACACCCCCCCCTCCATGGTGTGTGTGTGTGTGTTTTTTCTTGGCAGCACTTTCCAGATGCTTGGTGATCATTATAGAACTGGGTTTCCAGTCAGATTAAACATTCGGACCAGGAAAAGGAGTCTGCTTTTATGAGTTGAGTTATTGAAGGCGTGAAAACCATTCTAACAGACCAATTGTATTCATCCTGCTGGTTGTGAGCCATAAGGATTCGTGCACGTGTAAGCTTCTCGGTGCACCTTTGACATAATAATCCTTCTTTCTCTTGCATCACAAATACACTTGCACGTGGGAAACGAAAGCAGCTTTTAAGCGCGCAAGTATCGATTTGAGCTTTTTTTTTTCGTCACCAAACTTTAGCACAGGAAACGGTTTAATTAGAGTTTGATCCACATTTTGATCCTGTCTGGGGAGAAATTTGAGAAACCTAAGAACCTGTGGCTACATGGTGAATATGATTTAATATATTTTGGAATTGCAACAACAATTACTCACCTCCTGTGCTTACTTATGCTAGGATCATGACAAACATGCATGATTTAATGGTTTGGTGGCTAGAATCTTGTAGTACAGCGCAATCTCGATACTCGCGGGGTTTGCGTTTTATGACCCCTGAAGAATAAGAAAAAAAACTCTCCTTTTGATTGTTCATTTTCAAGGGGAATTGTACATGTAGTGTAGCGTAAACTCAACAAAAACGGTGAATTACTTGTCAAACGTTTTATTTACTACTTTAAATGAAGAATACAATAGTTTTTCAAACCTTACATTTTGCAAGTTACTCTTAGTCCGGTTCCAAATGACCTATCAACCCACTGTATTCTTCTGTTCACACTGCAAAGACGTACCACATGAACTGTGTATTCACACTGGCAGGTGACAAAGTGACACGACACACACACTTTTTCTTTTGAGTTTGCTTCATAGCCCTGCAACTATGGGCATAAAAATCAACGTTTAATTACTTAATATCGTAGATATTCTGGGATATAAAAAAAAAAAAATCCTGTAATTTTTCATATTTGAGTTTATTTTCTTACAGTATGTATAGGTTCTTTGGGTAGATTTTTTAAATTGTTTTATTTTGAATAACAAAAAATGATTATTGCACTGTATTTTAGACGAAGATTGGGCAGCAATATGTATGTTCTACACTCGATTGTGTATTGCGTGTGTAATTGGTGATCACTGCACATCTATGAGACAAACCAGGTGCAAATGATGAAAGTATAATAAAGTAATTATATAAAGAAGGACTGTAATTAAGGGAATAAAAAAAAATAGCAAGGTTATGCAACTTGACAAAATAATTATACCAAACAAACATGACATCTTTGAAGAGACGGACATTAATCTTGTGGCTTGCCCTTCGTTAGGTAATGACGACGGTGGGTGGGAAAGCGGTTTGACTTACGAGTGCCGCACACTGCTCTTCAAAGCCATCCACAACCTTCTGGAGCGCTGCCTCATGAACCGCTGCTTCGTGCGCATCGGCAAGTGGTTTGTCAAACCCTACGAGAAAGATGAGAAGCCAATCAACAAGAGGTAACGCATTTCTCAGCATTATGACAACAATTGTGGTTTGTGTTTGGTTTTTTCTCCTTAATTCTGGGATATAACCACATCCCACAGGCTGCTGTATTAAACATGATCACAGAAGGAATGGTGTGTATAGCTGTTAATACAGCAGGGTGCAATTTCTCATCCGGAAGCCGTCTAATACTTCTGTATCACCCCTGTGATCACTCAGTACGTTTGTGTTTTGGGTTCCTCGCTGGATCTTTTTTTGTTGTTGTTTTTTTTTTGCCGAGTCATCTGGTTTTGGAACGTCAGGTGTATGGAATTTAAATCCTGACTCAGGTCAAATTAGCTAGGGAAGAGTTCAGTGTTCGGTCGGAATCAACGAGAGGTAATTTGCTCCCTCAAGACTGAGCTGTTGTGCTGTGTTTACAGTTTTGACAATGTGTCAAAAATAGCCCCTTGGCTTCCTGCTCCGCTCTCGGCGCACGCACAGGGCCACAGCCGCCGTTAACGGCGTGAACGCACTGGAAAATGTGACCGGTTTCCTCGTTTTATCTTTGCAAAGTACTTTAAAGCAATTTTCTATTTAAAAATGAACCAAAAAAAAAACAACAAAGCTTTGCACACGTGCTTGCAGTACGAGTACATTAACTTTAAGTTCTCAAGAATCAACTCCACTAATGGTTCAGGCTGATCATTTGGAAGTGGTGTGATTTTCTTCAAAAAGACAACGAACAGATGACATAGGATGATGTCAGGCTGTGTTCAACACCACAGGGCTGTGTGCAGGCTTTGAAGTGCCATCTGTTGGTGTGGAGTTTGATGGCGAGTTGGTAGTATGCCTTAATGACACTCCACTGGGCGCTCAGCAGTCGTACGAGGAATGTGCACACTTTCCCCCATTCAGCATAATCGCCCTGCTCTCTCATTACCTGGGTTGTGATTCATGGTCTTATTTTATGTCTCGTCTGTGTGCAGCAAGGTGACCCCCCCTCAGTAGCTTTGCACATTTGAAGTGTAGGTTTTTTTGCATATGACTTTTAATGCTAAAAGAGTTGTAAGTCGTGTAAAATGGGCTGTGAGCGAGGGCTCAGAATCGGGTGGAGAAAGTTGTTGCGTCCCGGGCTGTTTATTCTTATTTACAACAGTAATTCTAATGCAGTCAAACAGGCCGAGGTTTTTGGCAGTCTTTTGGTACGTTGTGGTTTAAATGAATTGTGGTTTGTTTTTATTGCCATGATTTTATCAAAATAACAAAAACTGGAAGCTGCGTGTACTTGGAAGGCTTTCAGAACACCATAAACAAAATTGTGGTTTGGGTGGCACATTTTCCTAATGCGAGCGTCTACAATTATTTGACATTTATCTGTACTGCAAAAAGGATTGAGTATATTCAGCAATCTTAATCTGAATTATTTGCTCAATCCAACTCCAGTTGTGAACCTGAAAAGTCTCAGCGGATTTAGGAGAAACCCCTACTAGGAAGTCGATGTATATCTTTACAAGTTGCCTATTTAAATGTTTGCTTTCTCTCGGCAAGTATTATAAAAAACTTCGCATACTGTCTGTACTGATTCCTCTCCCTTTACGTTCTCTCCCTCTTAAAAGTGAGCATCTGTCCTGTTCCTTCACCTTCTTCTTGCATGGAGACAACAACGTGTGTACCAGCGTGGAGATCAACCAGCATCAGCCTGTCTACCTGCTGAGTGAGGAGCACCTGACTCAGGCCCAGCACAGCAGCAGCCCAGTGCAAGGTGAGTTCATGCGTTTCAGCTCGGCGGCGTGATGCCAAACACCACATTTCCAATGGTTGCCAGAGCATTAAAAAAAAATAAAAATCTGTAGAGTTTATGAGAATTACAGGAAGAGAGAGATAAGATGAGTACACCACCGTGGTTCAAGTAATATAAAGATGATCCTGACTTCACTGTACTAAACAGAGGCTGTTCATGTAATTGGCTTACTAAAAAGTTTAAAGCGACTTTCCTTTGGTTTTAACTGTAATCAAATATTCGGTTCACATTTATTATTATTTACATTTTTTAACAGGATTTTCTTTTTTCTATAAATCTATATATTGGCTATAATCAGTACACGTATTTATATAGTAATGTTTCGGTGCAGGAATTTTCGGTTTGGTACACTCCTTTTTACGTTGGAAACATAATTACAATCTGAGTTTCCACAGGAATGTATTAAGTGGTGGACCCCCTGGGTTTCTTTTTTTTTTTTTTTTTTTTTTTTTTTTTTTTTTTTTTTTTTTTTCTCTCTCTCCCTTTCCACTGAAAAAGTGGGATTTAGTGTAGGGTTCTGCACATGCTGCTCAGGCCTGTTAGCAGTGGTGGACAGTAGAGACTTTTACTGAATTATGTCAATTTGGGGAGACATTTATTTTAACTTCACTACAATTCAAGTCAAATATCGTATTTTTTGACTGTTTGCACGCCAATCAGGGTCGAGCTCTGTTTTGAGCTTGTTTTGATTGCTGCTTGGTGTATCTACTTAGCACAAACTCATAGTTTGTCTGTTCAACATCAGCAGAACATTGTGAGAGGAATAAAAGATGAAAGAATCTCCTGATTCTTAATTGCTATAACACCCGTATTTGCAGGATTTGGCCTCGTGATTTTAATAGATATCAGAGATTGGTGTGCTGAGAGTAACATTAGAGGACGTATAATCATGATAGGACATTATAGCCAGAAATCATTGTACTTTGGATGCTTTGCTCCTTAAAGCACTTTTACTGGAGTAATATTTTACCTAGTGTAACTCTACTCTAACTCAAATGGTTTGTGTACTTTGTCTAACACTGCCTGTTCGTTCCTGTGGAGGGAAATAGAATTGCTACAGTGACATTGTGTGCAATTTTGTGCTTCTGTGTTTATGGCAGCAGTTTTGTTATGTGGGTATGATGACTAGGTGTCCCCAAACGCATGGCCTTAATGTATTTGCGGTTCAGTGATGTGTATCCTAAGTTTATGTGATAATGTTTCTTACTTTTTGTTGTCTCCTTAAAGGCTTGCAGTTGTCAGTATGTTGGCAAGCAGGTTTTTTTTTGTTTGTTTCTCCCCCCCACTCTGTGCTCAAGGGCATAGTAATGACAGCATCCTGCTGATTCTTCTGGGACTCTCTTGCCTTCCTTGCTGCTAGTAATTAACTACAGTACAGGCTCATTCTAGCACCGATGAATCCTTTTGCAAATTCACACTTACAAGTTCAAAACCTCAATTCCCATTTAAACAACCTGTAAGGAGTGGACTGATTAACTTTTCTTCTTAGCTTTGGCTCATTCATCATCATAGAGCCATTTGTTGCAGATATTTCAGCAAGACGGTGTATACAGTCGTCCCCGTTTATCAGCGTAGTTACCCGCAAAACGAATTCCCGCGAAATGCTTTATTTATTTTGTATTATTATTATTTAAGCCATAAATCATCCTCCCACACTAGAAACATCACCTTTATAGTGAGTACTGTACAGTTCTGTAGCGTAGCCTATGCATAGTTTCTCTGTTTGTTATTGTTTGTTCTATCACACAGATTATATGAATGGGCCACTCCGATTGGCCAGACTTGTTCCTCCAGCCGTTTATTGTTGATTTCCGCATCCCGAGATTCGAACCTCGATAAATATTTCATATAAAAGTGCTCTGTTTTGGCCAATAGGGTGTTTATTTTGTAGCTTAATAACCGATTGTGTGTGTGTGTGTGATTTCCTGACAAGGTTCTTCATCTATATCCAAACATTTATGTGTTGCTGGGAGAATTTTAGGCACTTACATAAGCTTTTTTTGCTTATAGGCTCAGCCCAATGCGGCTCAGGTCACATCCAGTCAAAACAGGCTCAATCCCTCAGTATTCATTTCCCACCTCACTGCTGCCAAAAGCATTCATGGAAGTGAGAATTATACCAAGATTTACTAAAGTTACACAACACACCAAAGTTCATCTTGTAGAAAAAGTATTTACATGCTTATTAAACTATTTCCTACTTATGTGGGAACTTTTTGAAATGATCCCTAGTGGAAAAACGATGCAATATATACACTATATCCTACACTATACTATAGATTTTAAGAAGTGCAGTGTGTTCAACAAACCAGTGGTTTTAAATCTACTGATTTATTTGTACACTTTGTGACATCTAAAAAAAAAAAAAATACAGCAGAGTCTCTTCCTGTAATGATTTAGATGGTTGGAAACAGTCAGGGAGATTTTTTTTTTTCGTCCAAACCTCCATGAAGCACATTTAAAGCGCCTTTAAATTTGTAGGTTCTGTGCCAATTATAATAAGAATGACAATTCAGGCTCTGCATTTTTCCCTTTCAGTGCTTCCAGACAGATTGTTATGAAATTGGAGTTTAAAAATTGAAACCTAACAGACAAAGAAATCGTCTCTACTGCAATTCTAAAGCTGTGATCTTTGGGCTCCCTTTCCCCGATCACCATTTTCTTAACTGTGTGTGGGACAGTGTGCATTGTTAATTTTATTTCCCTACAGTATACATACAGAGCTGCACACATGCAAAATTCAATTGTCACATGTTATTGTTTCCCCATGTTAATTTTTATTTAAAAAAAATAAATAAAAAATTTAACTGTTGCTCTTGCTGTACTGTAGGAAAGTGTTTTTTTTTTTTTTTTTTCTTTTCTTTCCATGAACCCTCTTCTGTATACATGACTTAGCAAGAATGCTTTTTGTTTTTTTTGTTTTTTCGCACCACTTCCCCTGCCTTGACACACATTTTTTGAGAGTGGGCAGCTTAAGGCATAAGATGTTCAAATCCCAGGACTAGCAAGCTGTCACTGTTTGGGCTCTGTGAGAAAAGCCAAGTTATACTGTTCAATTGTTTAAACGAGCAAGTGCAATTAAAACATTGTAAAGTACTATAAAAATACTATTTGTTTAATTTACTGTTACAACAAATACATATTTCCTATTGATGTTTACTCGAACACCAATCTAAATCCAATCCTCATTTTCTATTTCCAGTGATTCTCAGCCCATATGGTCTGAATGGTACACTCACAGGCCAGTCCTTTAAGCTTTCTGATCCACCAACGCAGAAGTTAATAGAAGAATGGAAGCAGTTTTATCCCATTGGCCCTACCACCAAGGAGACCCCAGAAGATAAGTTGGATGACCTGGACTGGGAAGATGACTCTTTGGCTGCTGTGGAGGTTCTTGTTGGTATGAAACAATAATTATTACCAGCTGACGATTCTTGTATATCTCTTAGATTGTATTCTTAGGTAGACTTGGTTTCGACGTTCTCGTTCGTTTTCTCTCGCAGCCGGAGTGAGGATGGTCTACCCAGCATGCTTGGTGCTTGTAGCCCAGTCAGATATTCCAGCCCCGGCTGCAGCAAGCGCAATCGGCACTACGATTGCCCCCGGGGGCCATCATAATCACGCCATACACAGAGACTCTGCGCTCTCATCAGTGACACTAACTCCTCCAACCTCACCAGAGGAAGCTCAAAAAGGTATGATTGCACTTTGAAGACGTCTGTTTGGTTATTAGTAAACAGATTCTATTAATTTTAGGCAGTTTTTATGTGGTTAATTTTTTTTTTCCACTTCCTGTAGTTTCTCAGCCTGCTCCCAGGTGGACAAAAATTTCCTCGGCTGCTGATGGCTTCAGCTTGGACTGTACTAGTCATCATGGGGGTAAAGTTCCTCGCAGGTTGGCCAGTCATTTGTTGGAGGCAGTGTGGCAGGAATGCAATGTCAACCGTTCTCAGAAGTATGACCTTTTGTTCTTTTTGTTTCTTTCTGTTTATCCTGCTAGTGTATATTGAAGCAAGTAGCAAAATTGATATTTTTTTTATTTATTTATTTATTTATTTATTTTTTTATAGGAGAAAGTTTTCAGCTTTAGCCAGTGGTCTGTGTGATGAGGAGATGGATAAAGCTGGCGTCTGGGATTTTGTTGAACGCTATC
The DNA here is from genome assembly GCA_024362625.1 of Silurus asotus. Classification (NCBI taxonomy): domain Eukaryota; kingdom Metazoa; phylum Chordata; class Actinopteri; order Siluriformes; family Siluridae; genus Silurus; species Silurus asotus. Next base: position 490,867 of record MU551642.1, read on the forward strand.
AAAGGATGCAGTGCAATTGCTCAAGGTATAGAGGGCATATATTCCTCACATGTCAAAAGTATCTTTGATGCTTCTCTTTGTTATTCGTTCTTATTTCAACCATCAAGACACAAGGTGGTTGTAAATGGATTAAAACATTGTTACATGAATGTAATGTTTATTTATTTATTTTTTTTTAATACAGACACAAGAACCTAAAGCAGCGTGCAAGTAACACTCCTGGACTTCCCCTCCCTGCTGGCCATCCCTCTCAACTTCCCTCCAAATACAAAGTGGCAGAGAAGCCAGAAAAGGCAGAGAAACAGCAGAAGCGGCCTCAAACGCCCTTCCACCACCGCAGTTCTGTTGGCGAGGATTTGAGTCTGGAGCCGGATGAGCGAGGCAGCCATTACCGTACGCTTCACCACGGGGATGTCGATTCGAGCAAAACTCAAACCCTGCACACATCATCCAGGGACATGGTCGGCTCCCCGCAGCCTCCCCCGCTCAGCCCACATCCCTGTGGGCGAGAGGAAGAGACACCAGCAGAGTTGAAACGCTCTTCCACCCCTCTTCATCAACAGTTCTACCCTCCATCTTCGGAGACATGCCTTCTGCCTTCAAAAAGCCCTGATCGTTCTTCCTTTGACCCTTTGACCTCAGAGTACGCTACAGCTTACCCAGACTCGCTGGAGCCCATAGTGTATGTTGGCTCAGCCATCAGCCCCAACGAGGATATGAGCCACAACCCCTGGAGGTATTTTAGACTTCCAGGCAAGAGAAACATGGACCTACAGCCTCCTCAGCTTCCTGTGGACAAACTGAAGCAGGACAACCTGGACAACATCGTTTCTGTCACAGAGTGAGCACACATTTTGGAAATGAAACGTTTATTCATATCGTTTGTGTAAAGTACCAGACAACCTCAAATACACCTCTATGGACCAGATTTAAAGTGTAATGTACACCATAACATAACATTTATGATTTACAGGATGATGGCCTCCTCTGCGACCCTGAAGGTATCAGAGGAGCGGGTGAAAATGTACATGCAGAAGAAGAACCAGTATCTCTCAGTATCGGTGTGTGATGGAGAACAGGAGCTGGATGCAGATCCTTACGCTTTCGTGGAGGGAGACGAAGAGTTCTCTTTCACCGATAAGGAGAAGAGGCCTGGAGCAGAACCGGCAAAGAGAAGCAAAGTCAGTCACGCCTCTCTTTTGTCACTAGTTTAATGCAATCAATTGATTTTGTTTAGCATTTCAATAATGCGAATCGAGTACCTCGTATAGTACAAACAGAATAGCGATTTCAGCGTGAATAATGATGTAAAGGCAGTGAAACAGTGATTTAAAAATAAAATAAAAAATCCTGGTTACATTCATTGAATTGTACAGCAGCATTGTAGGATGCTAAGTTGAAGAGTGAAATTGCTTTCCACCAGCTAAGCATTTCTTTGGAGAGAGAGAGCGGGAGTGCGGATTTTAACCAAGCTCAGTTTTGACCCTCTTGGCTTCTTATTTTTCCAAACTGAACCAATGAGAGAAACCACAAATGAGATGTGGAAACAAGCATCTCGGTTTGGGCAGGCATGGAGGAACGATTGCAGCACTGAATCATTTACACTGTGCTAAAAATACTGCATGGCGAAGTGCTAACAGTGAGACAGATATGGCATGATGCATTAATGAAGGTGGCAGTGTGAGGTTTCAGTGCCACTGTACTTAAATAAATGCATTGTGAAACAGATGCTATCGGGTGCTCGCGCTGCCATGTTGAGATTCCAACTTTCGTGCGTTTAAAAAAAAGTGTTCATCGACATTAATATTGAGCGACATCTACAAAATGTAGTCAGCTCTACACACATTTAGAGCTGTTCAACAGTGCAATTGGATCGCAGAAATGTGTATTAGCTCACATGCAGCTAATGTGACTGTGATGGTGTAATAAGTCAGGCTAGATGTAGAGGACAGGCTTTCTCAGGGATAAACACATCTTGGTCCACAGATTGCATTTTTTTTATTTCTTTTGTCTAATGCTTTGCCTTAGTGTGTCATTATGCAACATTTCCCACTCATTCTTTCTGTCTGTCATATGGTTTAAGAAGAACTGTACAATTATCATGTGACTGACACAGTCCAAACTCCAATCCGGGGTCATGCCTGATTTACTTAAAAAGTGCACCACTAATAACCGGCAATATCCCATGGTTTCTTTTTTTATGCCAAACAATAAAACAAGAGCCTAATATATTGTACATTTCAGCAAGTTGATTGAATTTTAATTTGACTTTTTCAGAGGGATGACGGTAGTACTTCTTCCACAGATGGTGCGTATGCTGTATATTTCATTGTAACTGTAATTCTTTTGTTTGTTTGTTTTTTATTAAGTATTTCTAAGCATTTGATTTCAAATTTTTTGTCACAACAGACACTCATGGCTCAGCCTGCAGCAAACCTGTCCCATCCACCATCCGCCTAATACACGAGAATGACCTGGCTGTGTCTATAAACGATCTGGATAATATCTTCAATTCTGATGAAGATGAGCTTACGGTCAGTAGGGCCTCACATGTTCCTTGGAGCAGTAGATCGGTTTGGTTTTTGCAGATATCGAGCAGTCAGATTGCGTTAGCTGACAGCTCGTCTTTTGTCTTTACTATTACGTGCCACACTGTTGCACGTAGTTCATGGTGTCATTTCAGTGTCACGCGTGTGAACTCGCTTTTTTTTTTTTTTTTTTTTCTTTTCTTTTCTCAAGCAGCCCGGAGCGAGGAAAACTGGAAGTGGAACTGAAGAGAAATTTGGTGGCAAGGAGTCTAAACCAGCAACAGCAGACACTCTGTCATGTTTAAGTATGCTTGTTGGACGTTTACTTTTAGTCAAAAATTACTTTATTAATACACCTAAGCATTGGCTGAAGACTAATTGTGTGTTTTGTGTATGTCTAGGTGTTGCAGATCTACACCAGATGTTTCCCACACCTCCATCTATAGAGCAGCACATCATGGGCTACTCCCCCATGAACATAGGTAGTAAAGAGTGTGGTTCCATGGAAACCGGAGCAGGCTTCTCTATGGCTGATGGGCCATTGCTCATTGGCACGTTTAAAATGGAGGTGGAGGAAGGCCTTTGCAGCCCCAAACCCTCAGAGATCAAGGTGAGGGCAAGTGCCAACTGAAACGCAATTTAGATGATTTATAATAGTCCAGTACTGATATAGTTTTCTTTTCTTTCAGGATTTCTCGTTTGTATTTAAGCCAGAGCCAAGTCAGGTTTTTGTGGGCAGCTCTCTCTATGCTCCCCTAAAGACCCTTCCCAGTCAATGCCTGATTTCTCTTAAGCTGCCAGAGGACTGTGTGTATCGGCCCAGCTGGACCGTGGGCAAACTCGAGATGCTGCAGCCAGTGCCTGCTATGTCTTTCCATGGCAAGGAAAGGTAAATAAAGAGAATGTGGAAGTTGCAATATGAGAAGTTTGTTACATTGTTTCGATGTAAAAGTGGGATGTTGTGTAATTCATGTCTCAGAGAAAGCATGAGCTCCTTCTCTCGATCGTGCTGCTAGTGGGTGGAAACGACTTAGGATAAAGTAATGGGAAAGGAATGATGCATTTAGAAAATCGGGAGCTACCCCTGCATTCTTTCCCACCATTTTTTTTGTTAATAAGCAATGTGTGGTTTTTGGCTCGTGTCTGTTTTCACAGTAACATCCCTAGTGTGGGCAGTGCCATGGAGCTGCAAGACTACACGCAAACCTACACCCCTCAGACCCACACCCCCTTCCAGTCTAGCAGTGCCCCACCTAGCAACAGCGGGGCGGGCATCTTACCTTCACCCGCCACGCCTCGCTTTTCAGCACCGACGCCGAGGACGCCGCGTACGCCCCGCACCCCACGTGGCCCTGCTAGCGCACAGGGCTCAATGAAATACGACAATTCCGACCTGTATTCTCCTGCCTCCACCCCCTCCACCCTCAGGCCGCTCAGTTCAGTGGAACCAGCTACAGCTCCTTCGGTGCCGGAGGCCCACAGCCTCTACGTCACACTCATCCTCTCTGACTCCACTATGAACTTGTTTAAAGACTGTAATTTTGACAGTTGCTGTGTGTGTGTATGCAACATGAATATCAAGGGTGCTGATGCAGGTGTTTACATTAGTGACGCAGGTCTGGATTCGCAGTACTCCAGCACAGAAACTTGCTCGTGTGGCTTCAGTGCCGTCGCCAATCGACGCTACGCAAACGGCGCCGGCCTCTTTCTCGAGGACGAGCTAGATGTCGTTGGCAGGGGGACCGACGCTGGCCGGGAGGCAGAAAAGCACCTGGAAGCACATCGCCGTGCTTCTTCGGTGCACCTTCAAGATGAGCTGCTCCTCCTGCTGCAGGAACAGTGCTCCAATCCCTTCCCTGCTCTGTGCATGCCAAAGCCCAGAGTCGGCTTACTACCACGGCCACCTCGCCGCCTGGAGGAGAGGGACTACTGCAGTGACTGCTACCTGGCTCTGGAGCATGGTCGTCAATTCATGGACAACATGTCTGGAGGGAAAGTGGATGAAACGCTGGTCAAGAACTCGTGTTTGCACCCTTGGGCCAGTCGCAACGGTGAGGAATAATTCCATAGTGACACAAAATATATATATTTTACCCTAGTAAATAGATTTGCATAAATTCTCTTTACTATGCAATTTGTCAGAGCCTTTCTCTCATTTTTCCTTTCAGCCATGGATGTGAGCTTGCTGTTCTCTCAGGATGTGTTAAGGATGTTACTGTCTCTGCAGCCTGTGCTGCAGGACGCCATCCAAAAGAAGCGATCAGTGCGCTCCTGGGGTGTCCAGGGTCCCCTTACTTGGCAGCAGTTCCACAAGATGGCTGGCAGGGGATCTTATGGTGTGTATAGTTCCAGCCACTGCGCGTGGGGTGGTGATTTTCATTTTTTTGCACACGTTTTTTCAGATTGATTAATAAAATTCATCATCCCTCTCTTCAGGTACCGACGAATCTCCAGAGCCGTTACCCATACCGACTTTCCTAGTTGGTTACGAGTATGACTTTGTGGTTCTGTCACCTTTTGTTTTGCCCTACTGGGAGAAGCTGTTACTGGACCCTTTTGGCTCTCAGAGAGATGTTGGCTATGTTGTTGTGTGTCCTGACAATGAGACTCTGATGACTGGTGCTAAAACGTTCTTCAGAGACCTGACTGCAGTCTACGAGGTAAACGCAGTGCAGCCTGTTTAAATGATGATCGATGAATCGTGTTTAGCGTTTCAAAGGAACATAACACCATATTATATAATATAACACCAATTTATGCCTTACTTATCATGCAGGCATGTCGGCTTGGGCAGCACAAGCCCATCTGCAGGGCTCACGCTGATGGGATAGTAACAGTGAGTACTGCTGGCTTGAAGCCTCAGGCAGAGCAACCTCTCAGCGACTGGTTCTTTAAAATGTGCAACAGTATCAACAGTGACTCAGTGACGAAACTTAAACTCTACGCCCAAGTGTGCCGGCATGACTTGGGTACGATTTCTTCTGAATTGAATTTTCTTTTCTGTGTTTGTTTTGTTTTGTAGACTTATAAAATTTATTGCATCTAATAATTTTCTTTTCAAGAATAGGTTTTCCCTGTTACCAAAAAAAACCCGCAAGTCTTTGGCTGTCTGTTCAAAATGAGATGTGTTCAAAGTAGTAACTGCTACAGTCAAACCCCTCATATTTGCATTTCTTTTCCTTCAGCTCCATACCTGGCAGCCCAGTCTTTAGACAGCTCCTTGCTCTCTCAGCGGAACCCTTCGTCGTCCTCTTCCTCCTCGACATCACAACCTGCCAGCTCCAACACCACCTCAACAGGCCCTCAGAACACCTCCACTGCCACCAGCACCTCCACAGCCAGCAGTAACAATAGCACCCCAGCACCCACTTCTGCCACCTCCTCTAACTCTCAGGGTTTGGGAGGCCTAGGATCTAATAAGCCCAGCTCGCTCCCTCCCTTTGGTCCTCAAGGAATTCAGCATGCTGGAGCCCAGAACACAGGCACTGTAGGGGACAGCACATCAGCCACCAGCCAGCCACAGGCTCATCCTGAACCACCAGAGAGGTACAGAAGTCTCATAAAACGTCGCTGCTTAAAATATACTATTCCCTTTAACTCCAGTTGATGATGATGCATTTCCTTTTTACAGCACTATGGAGAGGGACAAAGTGGGAGTTCCAACAGATGGAGACTCTCATGCTGTCAGCTACCCTCCTGCTATAGTGGTCTACATAGTGGACCCGTTTAGCTATGAGGACACGAGCAGAGGCTGTAACTCTAGCGTTTGGAGTTTGGGACTCCTCTACTGCTATATGGAGATGCTGCAATTTTTGCCTCCACATATAAGGAATGCAGTGTCTGTGCAGGTGAGGGTTTTTTTTTTTTTTTTTCTTCTTCTCTGTCACATTTTGTAATGAGTATTCGAAACATTAAAATGGCTGACATTCTGTATTGTAATGTAGGTGGTTCCCTGCCAGTATCTGCTGCAGCCGGTACGGAGTGAGCAGAGGCATATATATGCCCAGCATTTGAAGTCCCTGGCTTTCTCTGTGTACACACAATGCCGGAGGCCTCTCCCAACTTCCACCAACGTCAAAACACTAACAGGTTTTGGCCCTGGACTTGCTATTGACACTGCATTACAGAGCTCTGAGGTATTACAGCTTTTGATTGTTGTTTTGTTTTTTCTCCTGTAGCTTGCGATTTCAGTTGGTCAATAATTAACCACATCTGTTTTAGGATGCTAACAAGCTACTTTGAATTCCTTTGTTTCTGCTAGGCAAGTTTTAAGTAGTTATTATCGTTACACGCTGCGTATTTAAATCTCTTAGCTTCCGTCATGTTCTTATTTGTTTGTTAAGACGTTTTTTTTTTATTTTTTTTTTATTGTTTATAAATCAAGCATTTAAACATATGTATAATAGTAGGGTTTTTAATCTTTTTATTATTTGCTTTTTGGTTTCATATAGGCTTGTTATTTAGTATGTGAAATGAATTATGCTTACTGTTGATTTTCAAGTGCACCAAAATCGCCCTGTTCTTAATTAGTTTTAATAATCAGTGCAGAATTTTTGTTTGCAGTTTTTTGAGCAATGATTAATAGAGATGGATGGATGGGTAGATTGATAGATAAATAGACGGATACTTGGATGCTTTATTCGTCCCAATGGGAAATTTGCATTGGTTAGGGATGCACTGACATGTATTTAAGATTTATATTCTGAAAAAAAATGGGAAAGTATTTTCTAAGTACAACACTTGACCAGTGTTCCTTTTTGCATCATCCAGAGAGCAGAGTTTGTGCGTCTCTACACGCCACCGTTCGTCCTGGCCCCAGTAAAGGACAAGCAGACAGAGCTGGGCGAGACCTTTGGTGAGGCGGCGCAAAAACACAACGTCCTCTTTGTGGCCTACTGTTTGTCTCACGACCAACGCTGGCTGCTGGCCAGCTGCACCGACCAGTACGGAGAGCTGCTGGAGACTTGCATCATCAGCATAGACGTGCCCAACAGGTCAGTGCTAAAAGAAAGAGTTTTTTCCCCAGCTTATTATTTCTCTAGTTAATTCCATGTAACTGAGAGAAATTTGCTTCCTCCCACAGAGCTCGGCGGAAAAAGGGCTCAGCCCGCCGACTTGGCCTTCAGAAGCTCTGGGAGTGGTGTGTGAGCCTGGTGCAGGTGACCTCACTGCCTTGGCGAGTTGTGATCGGCCGGCTTGGAAGAATGGGTCATGGGGAGTTGCAGGGTAGGTAACCTCTAAGGAATCAGTAACTATTGCAGTAGTTCTGTTACACATGCAAGTTTTGAATGTGTGGTTTGCTTGATTTCGGACAGATTGGAGCATCCTGCTAAGCAGGCGTAACCTGCAGTCTCTGAGCCGCCGCTTAAAGGAGATGTGCAGGATGTGCGGCATCTCGTCAGCAGACAGTCCCAGCATTCTTAGTGCCTGCTTAGTTGCCCTTGAGCCTCAGGCAACATTTGTCATTATGCCAGGTAGGATTTATATGAAGGATTCAAGTCAAAGGAAAACAAAATCTTTTTAGAATGTTAAAAGGCAGCCACAGTAGCACAAGCATGAATATATCTTTGCATATTTTTTGTCTCCTATTTTATAATCAGTTAACTGTTTATATATAAATAGTAATACTCGTATCTGAGTCTGTGGCCTAAAGGCAATGCAGGGATATTTTTGCCATGACAGTTCTCTGACGTCTCATTTTTGTACGTTTATGTGAAGACTCTGTATCTACTGGATCAGTGTTTGGCCGCAGCACTGCACTGAACATGCAGACATCACAGCTGAATACCCCTCAGGACACATCTTGCACCCACATACTAGTGTTCCCCACCTCTGCTGTGGTCCAGGTCATCGACACACCTTTCAATCCCATTCATGGTCAGTCTCAAGCACTAAAAACCCTCACAGCTACAGTTCTTGTTTCGTTTTTTTTTTTTTTGTTAATCAATCCTCTGTTGTCAGATGCCTCAGATGCTATGGGCGGCATGGATGAAATCCTGGACATGCTGGAGAACGACGTGGACCCTGACCTCATCAACATACTACCCAATTCTCCAAACACCTCCCCAGTGCATTCACCTGGCTCACACTACCACCATGGTGGAGATGGCAGCAAGGTCAGTTATCTTCTTAACTTGAAGCTCAGTATTATTCCGCATTCACTCGAATTCCATTCGGCAAATCAAATGTCTTTAAGGAATTGTCAATTATGTTACACTTTTTTCGATAACTAGTAAAGAAATAGATTCAGGTGTTTATTAGCTATATCATAGACTATACAGATAAAAAGAATGATATATGCAACACTATTTTTCTCATGGAAAGTATGGGTGTGTGTTTTCTCCTCAGGGCCAGAGCACAGATCGCATGGAGTCTCACGATGAATCTCCCAACATCCTGCAGCAGCCAATGGCACTGGGTTACTTTGTTTCCACAGCCAAAGCAGGACCGTTGCCTGACTGGTTTTGGTCCTCCTGCCCTCAGGCCAAGAACCAGTGCCCCCTTTTCCTGAAGGTGAGCCATTATGCAGCAGCGTAGATTATGCTTTTAGTAGATTATGATCATTGTTCATTTGTTTTGCTGAAAAGACAAATATTAGCAAACTACACACATTAGATTGGATGTACGAAAATGACAAATATTTCATTTCCAGTTAAAAAAGATTTTTAAGATGACTGTTACATTTTTTATTAGTTTAATATGTAATAAAATCGTTTTATTTATTTGTATTGTATTTGACATTGTGGCAGGAATAATGCAGATTGCATCATGAAATGTACCTGCTGCACATATTTTCAACACTATGGGAACATTTAAAAAAAAAACTAAAAAAAAAAAGTAGTTATAGTTAAACATATTCCTATTTAAAAAATCAGTACCAACATAAACTTTATTTTTACCGCAACTTTTTCGAAATCTGAAATGTCGAAGTGAATTTATGAGGCAGCCATGTTGTTAGAACCTGCCTTAAGCCTGCTATTGACTGCAGAGCATAGATACATCCAATAGGGGGCGGAAGACAGTTCTGCAACAGGTTTTTGAGGAAAGTATTGTTAATGCAGGTGGTGCAGAGGTCTCCAAAAACGAATGTATCAAATATGATTGGTGTTTTAGGGTTAATATAAAGAGTTTCACGTTGTTCTGAAGTGCGTTCATTGCAAGTTGTAAGGATAAGCTTATTCAATGCTACCGGCTCTTGTATTTAGACTTGGTGGGCGTCGCCAGCGGATGCATGTGACCTTGTGATACTTTTGTTTTTAAGGCATCTTTACACCTGCACGTCTCCTTGGTGCAGTCCGATGACCTGCTGCACAGTAAACACTCCCACCCTCTCGACTCCATCCACACCTCAGATGTGCTCAGGTAAACTTTTTTTTTTTTAAAACCTTATTTTTTATCAATTAATGTTAAGCTGCCTATTTATTTTGAAAAATATACTTTTTAAATAGTGTTTATTTAAAAAACAAAAAAAATCTTTTTAAATGCTCAATCTCGTCGATAAACCCGTAGATAATTATAAAAAAAATCTGTAAATATAGCCTCTTAAAACTTCAGTAATTTATTTTCAGAAAAAAATATATACAACTGAAAAATCACATGAAAATAAGTATTTAGACCCTTTGTGACACTTAAGAACGAGCTCAGATGCCTTCCAATTCTCCTGATCATCCCTGAGATGCTTCTTCATCCTTCCTAAAAGTGCACTTGTGGAAAGGTTTTTTTGATTGGACATGATTTGGAAAGGCACACAAAGGCTGACGACGCATATAAGAGCAAAACAGGCCATGAGGTCAGAACCGCCTGCAGAGACGGGATTGTTGCAAGGCACAAATTTGGGAAAGTATTCTGCTGTATATGGTTTCCAAGAGCACAGTAGTCTCCATAATTCACAAATGGATCAAATTTGGCACAACCAGGGCTTTTGCAAGAGCTGGTCAACCGACCAAACTGAGCAATCAGGACAGAAGACCCTAGTAAGAGAGTTGACCTAGAACCCGATGGTCACTCTTACTCCAGGGTGAGCTCTGCAGATCCTGTGGAGAAATGAAGATGTTCCAGAAGGACAACTATCAGCCACCCCCCTCAAATCTGGGCTTTATGGCAAAGTGGTTAGATAGAAGCCTTTCTTTTCGTAGTGCAAACCCATGGATGACACCTGAAGACGGTGTGGAACAAGATTCTCTCGTCTGGTGAAACCAAGATTGAACTGTTTGGCCTCAATTCTAAATGTTATGTCTGGAGGAAATCAGGCATCATCTCTTCACCTGCTTAAAGCGTCCCTAAAGGGAGACATGATGGTGGCATCATCATGCTGAGGTGGTGGTTTATCCTGCACGGACTTGGCAACGTCAGGGTTGAGGAAAAGCTGAATGGAGCAAAGTACAGAGATAATAACCTGTTCCACAGAGCTCAGGACCTCAGTCTGGGCCAAAGGTTTACCTTCTTACATAACGGCAATCCTTAGCACACAGCCAAGACGACACAGGAGTGGCTTAGGGTCCTTATCCAACCTGGCCCATCTTGAGAATATTTGGCATGAATGGCAGAACACCCACTCAACTTAAGTACTGAGTAAAGGGTCTGAGTACTTATGTGCATGTGATATTTCAGGGTTTTTTTTTTTTTCGATGTACAGACATTTCAAGAATTTTTTTTCACTGTCATTATGGTGTACTGAGTGTAAATGAATGAGAGGGAAAAAAGTGAAGCGGATCTGAATACTTTCCCAATGCAGTCTATTTATAGGAAAAATCTGCTTTAGCGTTCGACTGCAGCATTTTGGCCCGCAATAAAAATTGGCACTTCCTAATGAATCTCTGCATCCTAATAAGCTGTGAATTAGACACCTGAGCTAATTGTTTTCCGTCCGCTGGTCGCATAGGTTTGTGCTGGAGCAGTACAACGCCCTCTCCTGGCTGACCTGTGACCCTGCCACACAGGACCGCCGCTCTTGTCTCCCCGTGCACTTTGTCGTGCTTAACCAGATGTACAACTTCATCATGAACGTGCTGTGAAACCATCGCACTGCTCCTGCAGACCATAGCACGCGTCGCGCAGTCAGTCTGGGCACTTGGGAAGTGCAGGGATTACATTAGCATTGCCAAGAGCCCGTCTCAAAAAACCAACTGGAGCTAAAGGGACTAGTCTACTGAAATGTTCTTTTTAAAAGACCTGATGTTTTGGTCTGGGTAAGATCTTTTGCAAATGAAATGCCTACATATATCTTATTTATTGTACGTTTTTAAATGTGTAATTTCTTAATCTTTTTTATATATATATATATATATATATATTATCTGAAGGTACATATTGCCTTCCTATAAAATTAAAAAAATGTTCTAACATGTATGTAATTGTCTTAATTGCAAGGCAAGAACTGACAAATGTATTTGCAGTAGGTTGCTTTTAGAGTATTTTCTGAGAGTGGAGAGACAATTTTTATTGCCATGATGTACAAATGAAGTATGCTGAAGCTGTTCTTAGCCTTGTGTGATGGAAACTGCAGGATAGGCTGTAGTTGCAGAAATACCTGTACAGCGATTTAATGTGTTCAAATAAGAGAACAAGAGATACATTGTCAAATTATATATTTTATATCAGATTTAGAGAATTGTGTGTGTAAATATCTATATAAAATATGTACATACAATCTTGTACCGCTATGAATGGTGCAGCCAATTTTAGGAATAAAGTGCGTCAACCTGAAGTGGTTGCGGTTTGCGTTTTTTTTTTTTTTTGCATATTCTTCAGTATCAGACTTCTATGGTGTACCATAAAACTTAGTTGAAATTCTTATTCCTCCCATAGATTATTCATTTCATGTTATTGTTAAGCTCGGGGTGAGCGGTAACCGCTAGGCAGCAGATCTTTATCTTATTCCTTGTTCTACAGAAGTCTTTCCAGTGTGTAGTGCTTTAGGACTAACTATGAATAATAGTGTTTTGAAATCTGCACTTAACACTGCACTTGTTCACACCCCTGTAAAATGATATCCTGAGTGTTGAAGGGTTTTTTTTTTTATTAAGCAGCCGTTATCACCATCATGTGGTATCTCGTTCTCTGATGGCAAGAGCCTGCTGCAAGTCCATAGATAAAGTAATGTGACTTTGCCTCGAGCTCCATTATTGTTCTCCATTACGACGCCTGAACCAATGAATCTCTCGATGCGTTTTCTTTTACTGATCTACAGCATAAAGCTCTTTTTATGGCCCTCTGTGGGTTACTACCAGCATAAGTCCATCGAGGCTTGCTTTTTGCACTTTGCTTATGTAGCAAGTGTAATTTTGATGTTTAATTTTAGTACTGCAGACCTTTTTGTGTGGCGAGGATGAAGTCATTTGATTTATATACTGTAGCTACGTCCTAATCGGCATACTAAATATCCCAGTGGTGGTCCCTGCTTTGCTTTGCAGCAATCGCATCTTCCGTTCCTCTGGGGGATTCTTACCACCAGTTTTGGGGGATTTGGAGGAAATCTCTTGTTGCACTTATGAGGTCAGGTGGGTGAGATGTTGGGCATGAATGTCTGGTCTGCAGTCAATGTTTGCAGTTTATTTCTGGGGTCTTTTAGTGTAGTTTAATTCAGGATTTTCTTATAAACATTGATTGGCCATTTAGAAGTGTTATTTTTTTATCCTTATTATGAATTGATAAAACTGAGCATTGAAAAGAAATTCAAATGCCCCTGACCACCCACTGCAGCATTAATGTAGTATTAGGAACGATAGAACGATAGAGCAAACAATCGATCTTTGCCACCGCATAGTACAGGCACTCGGCAATGAAATGCAGTTTAGCATCTACCAGGAGTGTGTAGCATTGTGCAAACGGCTAAGTGCAAATAAATATCTATATGTGCAGCAAATTTATAAAAACTATAGGCAGTGTAAAAATGTGCAGAAGATATATATTTTTATATCTAGTCATATATAATATGCACTGACCGGCCAGGCATAACATTATGACCACCTGCCTAATATAGTGCCACACGGCCCAGCCTTCGCTCCCATTACATCAGTGAGCCTTGAAAATCAAGATCAAATACTTCCCCCTGCAAACCAGGAACACTCCATCAGAGCTGCGGTTTTGGAGATGCTCTGACCCAGTCATCTACTCATCACAATTTGGCCTTCGTCAAACTCAAATCCTTACTCTCGTCCATTTTTCTTGCTTCTAATACATCAACATTGAGGACGAAATGTTTACTTGCTGGCTAATATATCCAACCCACTAACATGTGCCATGATGGAGAAATAATCAGTGTTACTCACTTCACCTGTCATAATGTTATAATGTCACTTTAAGGCCTGTCTATAATATATATATTATAGATGTGCATCTTGATAACTGAGGCCAATGTACATTTTGTTGCATCACAGATACATATGAAGCAGCTACAGATGCAATGCACTGCGATTCCCCCCCCTAATGTGATGCAGTCCGATCCGATCTCGATTTGATTCAACACAATGTGTTTCAATGCAATGAAAAAAAAAGGGAAGCGATGCAATTCAATATGGTACAGAGTTTTTATCTCTTTGGTCCAGACAGAGAGCAAATGTTCGAATTACTTAAGTGCCTTCTGACTTTTAACACAAACAGGCCTTTGTGGTGCAAAAAACCCCCAAAAACACGATACGAATTTCACATTTCTTCCTATAAAGTTGGAGGTTTCTAAGCATCATTCACTACTACGCTTTGGCATTTCGTACCAGGAAGCATTATTAATTATCGCATTATTAGCTTGAGCTGTCATCTCAAACATTTAAATGTCGACGGCAGACTTTATGTAGGACAGGGTGGGGATTAGGAAGGCATTTCAAGCGTCAGCTATAGTCGGTGACAGCAGGTGTCGCTCTTGTGCCTCGTTTCAATTTCATTTATTCGCTAGTAAGCGTCTGGTTCAATGGCTGGGGGGAAAATGTCTGTCTACAGAACATTGGCAATACAATCAAATCAATTGGTAATTGAATCGGTGCAATCTCATAAGCCACGCCCATTCCTGCACGCCGATGAATAAAAGCGTGAAAATTGATGATTTCTTATTGATTGATTCATTGGATTCCTGTTTCCGTTTTCTGTGAATCGTGTCGGCGTGTTTTTTTTTTCTTTTCCGTGACACAGGTGGCTTTAGTAGTCGAGAGCAGCATTTCCAGACATCAGCCCTCTGACAGCTGAGCGGACCCGAGAGAGCGCAACCCATCGACCGCATGTCACTCAAACCTCCGGCCCGCTGTTCGCACAGAAACTCGTTAGGCCTTTAATAGACGGGTTCATGGCCTTGGCTCCGACCCCGGGGGAATATTACCTTTGGCTTCTCGCCGTGCCGTGGGCTTGGAGAATGGACTGATAGAGGAGAAGGAGTAATCCGACTCCTATAATTGCCTGTCTGGGCTGACATTTGTAGTTAGAAGAGAAGGGAGGGCCTCCCGGACCGCAGGGATAACAAAATCATTATCTGCGCGTAATGCCACCCTGCTACAGGGATATGTCTCGTAATTTAACGTTGAAGAAAAAAAGGGAGAAAAGAGAGAGGGAAAAAATGTGACGCTAATGGATTATGTCGCAGAGAAGCATCTGGCTTCCTCCCTGCAGTCCATATCCTGTAGTCGCTCTATTCAGGCTCTTTATGAGCCTGTTATGAATGTATCTGATTGAGGGACTCATTTATCTCAGCCGAACCAATTGCTTCAATAGAAACATTTCTTGTCACTGCCCTATGAAATGTAAACCCGCTCTCTTTTCCCGATTATCCTGAGAGGGAAGAAGGGAAGAAGAGGAGGAGGGCGCTTTTTCTTCACCCTTAAGCCATTGACTTAACATCTGGGTCGGTATTCATCGTGCATAAGCGACCTCTGAATGGCCATGGTATCTCTCTCTCTCTTTTTCTCTCTCTGTCTCTGTGTTTCTCTCTGTCTCTCTCTCTCTCTCTCTCTCTCTCTCTCCCTCTCTCCCTCTCTCTCTCTCTCCCTCTCCCTCACTCTCACTCATGTTACAAGCCCCCGCGCGACCTGGCGTTAAGTGGCTCAGGAAATTGCTCTGACTCCCCCACATCAGTCAGCCTATAATGGCGGCATCGTGTTGCCGGTGAAAAAAAAAAAAAAGAAGAAATGAATGGCAATAAAAAGGGGAGATGATAGCTGTCGAGGGTGAAGAGGGAAGTGGAGTTTTATTGAGCTTGGCTGCCTCTGGGTGGATGTGACCTGGCACGCTTCAGGCAGAAATGTGCTTTGAGCTGATAGATTAGGACAAAATGGCCGCAAAGCAGAGGCGCGGGAATTTAATGAATCGCCTACAAATTTCGCTCGCACCGGGGGGAGACACGGACTCAACAGTCACGGCTGTTTACGGGCCAGGATTAGACTAGGTTGTTTTTTTTTCTTTTTCAATCATGTCTAGTTTCATTGGCTTTCGGTCCTGAAAGTCGACAAGCATTTCCTTGAAGAGAAAAAAAAATGGCCTACTTTCAAGAATTGATTTCATGTCGTTTCCTGTTTGCAGTCTGAAAAGCCTGAACGTTTTCATATAGAAGGATTATACTCCACCCGTACTCCATGTTCCATTAGATCCATCCAAAAAAAAAAAAAAACTCCATCCTGAAACTCCCTGAATATCAAGTAAATTCACTATGACAAATCAGTTCGCACTTTACAGTGATTGCTGCAGCGGCGCTTTAGTCTTTCAGACTTCGAAATTGGGTTGCATTATTTTCTTTTCGTACTATTTGAAATCACATCATCTACATTATTAATCTGGTTGTCTAATGAATTGGTTTAATCTGAATTCTAATCACTTAAATATAAACAGAACTGTAAATAATATCAATTCAAAGTTTAGTATTTAAGTGAAAACCTTTGGGATTCAATAAATTGTGAATGTATTATTAAAAAATTTCAATCATACCAAAATTTGTAAGTAGTTGGATTATGTATATAAAAAAAGGATTGAATTACACACACTATTCATACAGTTGAACTTCAATGTCATCTCATAGATCGCTAGTCGGGCAATTCAGCGACCAAATTGATGTCTTTACTATTCATTATTTTGGATGTTTTCTTGAATGACCTGTTAAAATTTTTTAAGAAAAAAATAAACACCAAACCCTTACATTAACTTTTTTTTTTTTTTTTTTTGGATTGAATTACACACACTATTCATACAGTTGAACTTCAATGTCATCTCATAGATCGCTAGTCGGGCAATTCAGCGTCCTGTTAACATTTTTGAAGAAAAAAATAAACACCAAAACTGTACATTACATTTTTTGTATTTTTATGCTATACATTCTTTATATTCTAAAATCAATTGTAACTACTGAAGCAATGTTCGCCTGTGACGTCAGAGTAACACACACCATTAACTTCTTACCTCATTGCTATTTTTCAGATAAGCAGCTCAAACAAAGCTTTGAAAATAAACATATTTAATGTGCTTTAGGGTGGAGATTTCCTTCAACATGCAGCTTGGAAAAACAAATCTCGGAGCTCTGAATACTTAAAGAATGGTGTTTCTGACACATCAATTAGTGTGTCTACCAGGAAGAAATGAGCATCCTGTTGAAGACACAGCAAAGTGCATTCACCTCAGCTTCATACTTCATAATTCCCAATGCTGTAGCGTTCTGTCAGACTGAATTCAGGAAGAAAAGTTGCTGTAGAATACGCCTTACAAGGTTGCAATACAATACTAACTCAAATGTATTAATCAGATTGGGCTGTAGTGATTGGTGAAGTGGTTAAAAAAAAATGTATTCATTATTTGGCTTTGAAAAGAAACTGCAATAATAATGTTGACAGATCATGTTTTATTAGGTATTTCCTGGGGGGGGGGCAACCTTCCAGTAAATTGGAACGATTACAGTCAGAGTAACGATTTTTATCAGGAGCAGCGTTATTTGATATTCTTTTGCATCAGCAGAACCTTTGAAAATGTCTCTCATGTTCACTTGCGGTTGAGTACACGAGCCTTAATTGGGTTATCAATAGGTCAGGTTTGGAGGTTTGTATTATGCATCTGTGTCATTTGTAAGCTAGTTTGCGCGTATGTGTGTGTAAGTGTGTGTGCCATGTGCCAGCTGTTTAGTGACCCAGGAGTGGCGGGTGGGCATAGGACCCCATTAACCCAGCTTGAACTGGGCTCAGTTTTGCAGATTAAGCAGGTCAGAAAGAGTGGAATTAGCTTCTCCTAGAGAACATCTGATCACAAAGCCTCATCCAATTACAGACTTATGTCCCAGCAAATAAGATCCATGAGGAAATGGACACCAAGTGCTCTCAGCCAACAGGAGCCACTGGATAAGGGCATGGTAATTAAATTTTGATGCCAATTAACAGATAATAATAATGCATAATTAATCAATACAGACAACGTTTAATGTTCGCAGTCAAAAATGTACATTGTGACAGGACTAGTCGGCTATGGAGCCTTTTTTTTTTTTACTCTGATGTGCCTGTGTGGTTTGAACGGTACTCGCCTAAGTAAAGGATGATGTGCCATATTTTAATGAGCACCATCTGGACTTGAATTGAGCACGAGAGAAGTGTTGACCCCAGATATGGGTTCCCATTGTACGTACAAAAGAGTTGGGTTTTATTTATTTATTTTAAAGAATAAAATAAAATGGATTCATGAAAATACTTTTGCTATAATTATTCATTGGAAAGGGGATTTATCATGGGTTCTTTTTGCAAAAATTCTGGAAAATACCTGAATACTTATATAGTTATATCATTAAAACAAAATTAGACAAGCAAATTTGGAAATCTGTGATTACAAACTGCACCTTACCTTACTTTTAAAGAAGATGTATTATTATCAGTATAATAGAATGAACACTATTAGACCTTATCACAGCTGAATTCAGGAGAAGCTTTTAATTTCTTAATTGCAACTTTGACGATAGTGCTCACAAAGAGGCAGGGCATTCATTCTAGTAACAACTTATTTATTTACCAGGATGTTTGGTATATAGGACATAAACAAAAGCTAATCATGCATACATTTAATTTAGCATAAATATATAGTGTCAAATGTTAATTATTTAAACATAAGAATATGTGATTGTCTTTTAATACTTATACAATAAGCAGATAGTTGACAAGACAGCATCCTTAGATTTATTTCAGTTTCTGTGTTTAAGTTGAAATTGAATTTCTCCTCCTGGAATCAGATTATTTACTTCGGTTTTAACTGAGTAAGATCCCAAAAAAGTGGATGTGACATTGGGACATTTCGAAACGTAAAGTAATCAAGTTCTTATTTTGTCTAAAACTGACAAATCAACCGCTCTGCTGCTTTGCTGTAATTGGTCTGAATGTTTCTTTAGTCGTCTGTGACACAGCTTGTGTGGGCCTAATTTGTCCTCTCTCATCTCTGAACAGCTTAAGCATCAGTGTTATCTTAGACATTTCCCTCCTCCGCTTCTATCCTCCCACCGCGTTCCTTCAAATTCAGCTGACAGGATAACCAGAGCAAACTCAGTGATCTTCTTTGATGTCGACTCCTCAGAGAGATGTGAAATGGGGAAAAAAGGCGCTCGCTCCAAAGCACCCCTGATAAGGACCTAATCAGCTGCCGTGGCGCCTTCCATTTAGCGCGCCCTGTGAAAAAATATCATCTGTCACCAAGCTAGCATGCCGCTTGTGTCAGACTCCATATTCTCCTGTCGAACGGCTAATTTCTCACGTGGCGTAGAATTTATCTTTCCCCCGAAGCTGTCCTGACAGGTTTGTTATCGGTTGGCCTGCTCGCCGAACCCTGGGGAGATGAGGCGTAGCTATTAGCCGACGGGAATCGAAGTGCGTAAATGTCAAGTAAGCTGTCATTGCTATGAGGGAAGCCAAGAGACTGTGTTAAAGGCTGACATATTCAGTGTGGTAAACACCATGGCGAATCTCACCTGTCACAAGCCATTTGTAATATTTCATTTTAGTTGTTGGTGAAAGCAAGAGGAGAGGGAGATAATAGCTTGTTATGGGCCATTCCTCATAAAGGATGGGCACTGTTCTCATGAAATCCCACTGTCGTCAGTAAAATTGAAAAAAGAACAAAAAAAAAACATTATTCGTAGGTTATTTTTTTATGGTTAGGCCTTTTTGGTCTGATTATTATATTACTCCAATATCACAAAGCTGCAAAATGCATAAAGCCACAACATCTGCCAGCTATAACTATATATTCTGCTTTTCCCATATGTTGATACCCCTAATGTTTTGACCTCACCGCTTGCTCTCTTGGTGAGTTCATAAACCCTTTGTTTCCACTTCAATGAGTAGAAGTAGCTCATACCATCTGCCTCAGAGCTAATGGAGCCTTGCCTTGGCCTTTGCTGGACTGCTGGTCTCTGATGAACAAACATTGAGAGCAGGGCTAATTGCATTTTGTGAAGCAGGATCATCAAAATGATTGTAAGTAACTGACCGTCACAGTCAACAATAGCAATAAGAATGATCAGAGGCTTAAGTGACACGACAAACATTGTTTCTGATTCCAGTAATTGAGGGACTGAGATGCATTTAGTGTAGTCCCAAGGGGAAAGTATGCATTTCTTTAATCCTAATTCGATGCTTGTCAAAGCATACAATAGGCAGACATTGGCACTATGGTTAGATGAAAAACGAAGAGATTTACAATTATGCAAATGTCAGTGTTTTCTTTCACTACAGTGATGTTCAGTAGATGTCAGCAACATCAGAGTCAAAGGAATAATGGAGATGACAATTCAGGGTCCCTGGGGAGTAGCTTTAAAAAGCCCGGACTGGATTCTTTGTTTTGAGCTGCAGTTTAAAGTGTCTAGTTAATTAGAATCACAACTAAACTAATATTGGAGGAGGAAATTGATGGGATTGAACTTTCCAGTAAAATATGTTAAGGTCCTGTGGGTTCATGTCGCCATTATTGAAGAGGCAAATGGTTTAATCTACACCAGACATACAATATTGTAATCATTTAAATACATTATGGCTGTCAAAGCACACAAGAATGTTTGTCCTTGAGAAAAGGAAGTTGTAAAGAAAAAAGGTAGCATGAGGAGAAAACTACTAGTAAGAAGGAGAAAGAGGAAAAAACTACTAGTAAAAAGTTTCTTTTTAAAACCCCCCCCCCCCCGTTTTTTTTTTTTTTTTTTTTTTGGGAAGCCGACCCTCTGAGTAGCTCCATATGCAGGCCCAGAGTTTTGTGCTATGCTGTTGCTGAGTGCTGAGAGTCTTCTTCAACACAACGTGTCTGAGTGCAACTATAGAGCTGACAGATGGTAAGCATCCCAAGGACGTTGGCAACGCCAAGCCTCCCACAGAGCTATCACAGAACACAATTTGTTTCGCCGCGACTGTGTGCCAAGGTGTCCTCAGCGGTGGGCCAGCTCTGCTCTGTTCTCTCTCATAAGCATGCAGGAGCCGAGCAGAGAGGTGCAATCTCACCAGGCAAAGAGCCTTTTCGGCGAGAAGCTCCAGGCTAGCAATCAAGGCGTAAGCCAACACACATATTGACAGCATTTCTAATGCATTCCTGATTATGCAGCTTCTTCCTTCACAGTTTGATGGAAAAAGTATTTTGGCTGAGACAGTTTTTGGCATCTTTATAGGCTCCAACTAAAAAAGAAATAAGGCCAGTGCCAAGTTGACTATCTTTTCTATGCTACACACTGAGAGCTCATGCCCAGATTTTCAGCGAAAATTACCACTCCGCATGCTGACAAGGAGAGTTACAGTTCTGTGTTACAGATAGCTGCTCCATATTGGCATCCCAAGCTGCTCTGCTTCTTTACGGTCGGAATGGCAGAGGGCGTTGGTGGCCACGTCCCGATCTGTCTCCATAATGTATGAGCTGCTGGAGAGGCTCATCATTAGGCTCCGGCGGTGTGTCTCGGCCGGGCTGGAGACGGCTCCTGGACAGAGCTGTAAATTGGATGGGCTGCCCCTGCTGAGCTGAGCGGCAGAGTCAGTGCTGTGCGAATTAGGGAGCTGTGCGAATTGGCGCTGCTGTCAATTATAGCGCTGGCACGGCACTGCCACGGCAAACGCACCCGCTCCACCGTGGCTGTCATTACCAGCACTGGCAGACTCCCAGCCCTCTGTCATATGCGCACAGTCAGGGCGCCTCCGTCTGCTCACCATGCCGGGCATTGGGGAAGGTGGGGGTAAATGGACCTTGAAATTGATATTGGGCGGGAGGACTCACAAGCTCTTTTATTCCCCCCATCCACCCACCTAGCCCAAAATCTACAGGCGAAACGCAGAACTAATTTCCAAAGGAGTTTTTGTTATTTCACATATATCAGCCTGGTATTACCATAAATGGCATGATAAAATAGATGCCCGGGTTTTTTGTGCTGGTAGAATTTATCATTATAAAGCGTTAAATAAACCTCTGAAGTTTACATAATTCGGGGGAACAGACAGAGGAGACAGAACGGAAAAGTTCAAGGTCAATCATAAAACCTGGTTGAAGTTGATCCTTTCTTTTGTATGAACCAGACCAAAATAGGCGACAAACGAGGAACACTTTTAAGATCAATATGGTAATCCTTTTGACATATATAATGATCTGTGATGCCTACTCCTATCTGGTCAACTTTATCTTGTGTGTGTGTGCCTGTTTGCCTGTCTGTTTGTGTGTTACAGGTTTCAGTTCACAGACCGTGTCTCCTGCCAACTGACAAGAGCTTTTCCAGTCTGTCAGTTTGTGATTTCTCCCCTGTGTTTTCATCGACAGTACACCAGAGGCCATTGTCACAGATGACATATCACCATTTGCATGATTTTGTTTTTTTTCTAAGGCTATTTGAATGTACTTGGACCATAATTTGTTCTTGGCTGATAATATGACCCTTAGCGAAGCAAGATCATGGGGCGACTGAAGTGATATTTTCTGTTAATGACGGTCATAGATCATTTTTGACGGCGAGGGTTTAGAGGCTAGCACATCGCCGTGGCCTCCTCAGGGACTCAGCTGCCATAAAGCAGCGAGACATAAGGACCCTGCGGAGAGCAGAGCAATTTCACAAGCTTATCCAGAGACCTCAGTGGCTTGAGGCTGCGCCTCTCACTGTCCTGGTGATTAATACCTCCCAAGTCCCATCATCTTTCTTCGTGCTCTCCCTGGGCTGGTGCACTGCATTAGCGCTGGTCTAGATGTCCTCAAGGTGGAATGCTGCAATCATTTTCAGCATATAGGGCTAGTAGCAGGGGAGTGCAGGGGATGTGAAATATGGAGAGATCAAGCCATAGCACTTTAACTCCGGTGGTGGAAAAGGAAGGGTGGGCCACCTCTTATATGCCAAAGAGCACGGGTGCATAGCATCCCAGACTGAACAGCTTAGAATGCAAAGGTGAGGGTTAACTAAAAAGCTTTATCACAGCCTGCAGCAACAGTTACTCAATCTGCAGTTTACTGCTTCCCTGCTGATTGATGATCAAGCCCTGGCTTGTATGCGTGTGTGTGTTTTGTAGCCAAGATTTAGCTGCAAAAGAAGAGTGAAGATGTACCTTCCAACTAAAATGACCTGAAAATATGACATGGATGATAAATTCAGGGCATGACTTTTTTGCTAAGCTTAAAATCTCTTAGTCTTTATCTGTTTTTTATTCTGTCTCAATCTATGCTCCCTATTGTGTTTTTTCCCTGAAACCCTTACTATGTAAGCGGAAAAAAAAAAAAGCTGAAGAATTTCATCACTTTGCTGTCTCTCCTCTTCTATCTGCACTCATGACTGCAATGGGAGCTGCGTGATTATGATGGAAATCTCACAAGCCATTACCATGAAGAGGCCGGGCCCGATGCAGACAGCTTAATGGGCTCATTTGTAATTGGTAGGGGGCAATGACTAAGCTACCATGCTCTTTGTCTGATGGAGTATAGAGGCATGCATGCAAATGTGACAAATGAATAGGGATGGAGCCTCTCAGGTTTTTTTTTTTCTCTTCTTCATCTTTCCAAGCCAGCAGAGTGACCTTGAGAGACTATGCAATAGGTGTTAAGAATCAGCATAAAGGGCTGTTAACACTGGGGGTAATGAATGGAAAGGAGCAATTCAGGACATCTAAAGGGCCATATTCATTAGCTGTCACATGATTTACCTCCACGAAGAACAGTGATGTGCAAAAGCAGCCAGTAAAACATGATGGTAGTCTATTTATGTTCATACTGCATGTGCCATCAGATTGCCATATACGCTTACTGCATTAAGTCGAACGCCAATAAGTTAGCAAATTCAACACTGAATATACAATTGCACTTGTCAGTTCCAGCGGATGGCAACAGCAACATGACGAGGTTCTCACAAAAGTCAGAAGTATTTCACTTGTCAATCGGCACATAGGACTATCTTTTTTTTTATTTAATGGTTATGCCCTAAGGAACTTATAAGTTGATAAAAATATTCAGGTTTTTTTTTTTTTTTTTTACCTCGTCATGAATAATCTTGTTAATGTCGTTCATCAGGCTGGCAGGCAGGAAAAATACGCTCCTTTGTGAGAGGTGCTTTTTTGTGTGTGTGGCATTGGAAGAGAGCCTGTTCATCACAGATGTCCAGGGAAAATTACACAAGTGGCTCGTTAATGAACGGCTGAGCGGTCTCAGGAGGAGGCCACTGAGGCAGCTCTTTAATGAGCTGGGAACCTAAACACTGCCAAAGTTTACTCTGACCCTGCCTCTTAGTCCCGGGTCAGTCGGAAGAGCGATTCAATTCAGGGCCACTGAAGCAGAGGGGAATGGCATCACGCTGATTTTCCCCTTTCAGCTCCCAAGGCAGGAATAATGCACTTTTGTGCCATGCATCCTTGGGAATTATGGCTCCTAATTTGATTAGGCGAGATTTGATTAACTGGAAAATGGGGATTTCACTAAAACTTTCACATGCTTAATTTATCCCGAGCGGAGCAGACGCAACATTGTATCATCCAAACCAAAGGGCATATGGGAAGCCTTTTCACTCGTTAGATGGGCTTTGAAATCCAAGAGGACTGGCGTTTCGCTATGGTTCTCAAAGAGGTCCAAATTCCTTTGATTTACTTAGGCTGGCGTTGATAATCATTTGGCAGTGCCATTTTGTGTAGGCCAGAGATGCTTGGCAGTCATTTATAATGCATAAAAGAACCTTTTGCTGACCGGAGGTCTTAGCATACATTCATTCCTGATGATGGATTGGGGCAAGAATTTTAATTTGTAGGAGGCTAGAAAGTCAGGTCGTTCGAATCGTGACCTGAGTTTAGCCCACGCCTTACAATACACAGGGCTGATATACTTCTTATCAAAGCTGAGTGGCCATTAATAATAGTCAATAAGAGTCACAGGCCATTACATCCGAGCGTTTATGGTGGACATGTGCAACTCCAGAGGGCCACTATGTCCATTAACAGTTATCTACTTTAATCAGCTTTCCTTCTCTTTGGGCCATCAGGCCCGACCTGCATGTTGAAATTAATAGCCAGGCTTGAGCTGAAGGCTAAGACATCAGTTTACTCCTCCTCCTGACAGAAAATCGGTGAAAACAATCAGACCAGGCTGCACTAATGACTTTGCCTTCGAGGCAGGTCTATAAGATTTGCCTCATATTTTTTCATGGAGATGAGTATGTTGTGTTTTTTGGTGAGTTTGAGGGCGTACTAAACTGCATGCGACATTGTTATGAGACCGTTCTGGTTCATTATCATAAAAACATAATTTAGAAAGGATTCATGCAAATGGGCACTCGGCTCATCAAGAGACTTGCACACTCTCTCTGCAGCTCAATTTCTGTGATTATGTGTGCCTCAGGTTTGCAGCCTTTGAGAATAATTACACATTTATTAGAAACTGACAGTTCTGAGACATGCAATTGTTTCCTAGAGGTATTAAAACAAATGGCGAAGAAATAAGGCGATTGGAAAGTTTTGTCCTTAAGCCTTGGTGTGTGATAAATAAACGTACATTTGTTAAAGATCTGATAGCTAGTCTATAAACGAGATGCTAACTTATAACTATCTGGTTTAGAGTCCATTTAAGCATCCTCTCTGCTTTGCATACAGCTATACAGAGTCATGACCAGGATGCAACACTTAACATAAAAATCTATTGATGTAGTTGCCAAATACACAAATTATATATATTGGCTAAGCACATGGTTGAGGGTTTGTGAGTTTATTACTCATCTGCATGTCTTTTGCAAACAATTACCGACCAATGCCAACTGATTAAACCATTATGCTCTGAATTATTTCCGACTTTAGCATTCACTCTCGAATGCTCTTACACAAGCACTCTCCAGCACAAAAATGGCTGATGAACACTATACACTTATTATCCACATAAGCACGCACAAAGAACAAGAACAAAAAAGAGCTCAGCGTACAGTATACCACTGTATAACAGGAAGGGGTGTCATTTCAATTAAACACTTGAATGTAAACATGTTAGGAGTGCATGCATTCTCTATCTAAATAGTTGTGTTGGATACACATGTATATTCCGATTTTTTTTTTTTTGAAAAAATTTAGATTGACCACAACCAAGGTATTATTGATAGTTTTTTTTTTTTTATATATATATAAGATCCCAACCCTTTGACCCTGCAAACAGCAGCACACAGTTTTTTTTTCTATGCTCATTTATTGTTTCATTTGATATTTTTGATTAAACTCTGTCTGTAGCAGATCTGATGATGTCGGTCAAAATGGTTCCAAATCCCCTGTTGTCACTCTGATCTTTTCCACTCTAAAAGCTGAACAGCAAATCAACTATACCATCAGTCAAGCCTCCGGCAAATAAAATTGGAACCATTTTCTTTGGTGATGGAAGGAAATGGCAGCCGCCTGCCGTTCTCTATCCTTTTTTCCCCTCCCTTCTTGATCAGCCTCCTGGTGTGCGCCATCAGCCGAAGGAAGTGGAGGCCATTTTTCCTCAGGCCTGCCGACTCACCGAGGCTCTGCGTCCTGCTGAGGAGTCGCGAATAACAGCCCCCATCTCAGCGGGAAAGACCACGGCGCCTCCAACAAGGCCTCGCTCTGTTCAGGGCTTTGGCGAGATGCAATTAGACACCCCCACAGGGCCTGAAAGAGAGAGAGGGAGGGACCTCCCTGCTGGCCTGGACAGCCTGAGGGCTTTGAAGTCCTCTGCCATCTCGCTCCTGCTCTGAGAGGGGCGCCGTTAGGGACAAGAAGCCATGGGCAAACTGCTGCACATGCAGCTTGCCTTTAATCTTCACCTACGGCCTTTTTTGGTTAGATGTTATTTGACCACAGGCTCATTTCCCTGTGGAGAAATGGGGGGGTGGGGTTGGGGTAGGAGTGGAGGCGGTGTTGTGTGATCATGGCCTACTTTGTGTTTTTCTATGCAAAGTCTAGTAGGAAGAAATCCAGAACTTGTGGCCTGATCTCAGGCTGCTCAGCTGAGACGTTTCATTGGTGCTGCATAGATGAATGCTGTCTTCAAGTAGTAAATCTAGTCGGAAAAATCTAAAAATACCTTTAGTAACCTTCATTAGCATATATTTCTGAAATGGCCTTTTCAGCCAGAAAGTCGTGAAACTGCAGTGAGAAGAAAGAGCAGAGACTATATGATTAAGTAGTTTCGGAGCTACAGGAGTTATTAAGGAGGTTATATAGGCTACACAGCACGCTGGAACGACTTGGCAGTGGACATAGCATGCTGCGCTGCCAGCTCCGCACACCACTATTAATTATTGTGTGACGCCGTGTCATTCGACTGAGAGGTTTCTTTTCGGTGTGAACCAGAACATCCACATCACGAGCCTGTGCAAACTCCCCTTGGGCTATCACCTCCCTCTAATTAAAGAGACCAGACTGAGTCTACAGAATTGTGTGTATGTGTGTGCCATGTTTTTGTGTTTTATATATATATATATATCCAAAAATATCTCAAACACAACCTAACTGGGCACGGGCTCCACACACACACACAAAGCTAAGACTATGTTGATCTTCTGATCCTCACCAGGGTTCTTTTTGGTTACAGGGTCGGATTCAGGTGTAGGCATTGCATTAATTAGGAGCATGTCAAAGAAAGGTCCTTACAAGGGAAGTGTGTGTGTGTGTGTGTGTGTGTTGTGAGAGGGATAAAGGGCATGACTCAGAGCAGGTGTCTGCTGTGCTGGTCGGTGTAGTGCGCTGCCTGCACCCTGCTGGGCGGAGGGACGGAATGAAAGAGAGAGGAGGGGGCGAAAGAGGAAAGGAGGGACGAGCACCGCTGAGGGTGGAGATCGGAGACGGAAGTGCAAAAACGACGGACTCGTCTGTCAACGAGCGATCTCTCGGCCGCGTGCGCGCAGCCCCAATACCTGGCCGGCGGAGACGCGCCTCGGTGGGAAACGCGCTTTCGCGAGCTTCGGACGCACGCACGCACGCACGCTCGATCGCGAACGCGCGCGCGCGCCCTCGCGTCGAAGGGCGGCCCTCACGCGCTGCCTGAGTTGTTGCTGCTGCTGCTACTGCTGCCGCTGAAGCCTCCTCCTCTTCTTCTTCTTCTTCTTTTTCTTCTTCTTCGGCGGATTTATTGTTTCACTTTGTGAGCGGAGAAACCCCGAGTCTGCGCCTCTCTCTCCACGGATTGTTTGTTCTCTCTCTCTCTCTCTCTCTCTCTCTTTCTCCCTTTTTTCTCCCCTCCCCTCCCTTTTCCCCTTTTTTTTTTTTTTTTTTTTTTTTTTTTTTTTGTATAAATGGATACGAGCTTCCTTCACGATGGACGTGCTGATAAACGCCGTTTTTTCCCGGTCACAATGTCCTCGTAAATCCGAGGAATAAACGACGAGAGGGCAGTGGACGGACAAAAAGTCTTTCTGCGGAAACTCTGAGACTTGCGAGCGGCTTCTTTTGTCCTTTCCACCGCACCAACTTTCTTTCTCCACTCGTGGTTACGTGGGCTAGCTCGAGTCAATTCGACTGAAACACACACACACACACACACACACACACACACAGCCGAGTATACACTCTCTCAGACACACACACACACACACCGACACACAGATACGGACAGAAACCTCGAAGGAGGATTGAGAATAAATATAAGATACTTGGTGGGATTGTGTTGTATGTGAGTGGATTATAGACGCTGAGGAGAACCAGGCAGAACGTCATGTTCCTCTTTGTACTGTTTTGGCCGTGAATCGGGTGAGTAAAACCTCAAAATGGCTTCAGTCTAATCGCATAAACTACACGGTAAAACACCGGTGCTTTAAACATAATCGTGTTGGGTGTTTATTGGATTTTCGTGTGTGTGTGTGTGTGTGTGTGTGTGTGTGTGGAAACTAATGGGATAATGATGAATGAAAGGGGAAAAAAAAGAGGTTTGTGAGAGAACATCCTCCTGTGAAGCTTCACTTCACACTTCACACTTCACCTGACAGTTCAAGTGCTGAAAACACACAATAACAACAGAGCAATAAAATACTTAAACATGTAGTAATGATCATGTTACATATAAGAAATATTAATAATACTCAGAAGAAGAAACTAGATATGTCCTGTAACTCACAACCCTTTTAATATTTATATTATAAATGCATTATTGTGTATGTGGTTGTTTACGTGTAGCTTTAATAATATATATTTATATATACATATACTTTGCATTATTGCATGCAGTTTTTATATATATATTATTATAATGCACTTTTATATATCGTATGAATAATATTATAATTATGTAATAAGATGTTTGCCTTTATAATAACATGTATATAAACACCTTTCTTTTTAGATTCAGTGGGAAACAGTGTGTAATGTTTCATGAACGATGTGATTTTAATATCGAATAAATCCCTGCACACCTTTTTTGAGGATACTATAAAACTACTACAAACATGGCCTGCTTTGGATTTCACTCTGTCTCTATGTGACACGCATTGTATTACAATTAATATGTGAACTTACTCTTAAACCCCCCCTTCTTTCTTTCTTTCTTTCTTGCTTTCTTTTTCTTCTGGGAGTAAAAAGAAATCCGCACGAGCTGCCAAACGGGCTTGAAATGTCACCTAAAACCCATTACCTGAAATTTTCATAACCTCTGCAGTCAACATTAGCACAGATTTTCACGTATCACACAAGAGCCCTTTAATAGCCCGAGCGTCCATTAGAGGCAAGGTCATTATAAGTAGTTGCATTATAAGAGTTATTTTGATTCTTCTTTACCAAGGACAGAGCATAGCTGCGATTCAACCCTAAAAACACAGACTAGTTGACGAAGTGCAGTAATTCACTGCGTTCCGATCAAGGATCTTTCTTTTTGGTGTAATTCATGGGTCTTCACGCGAAAGCTGTAAACATGCAATGTGTTTTATGGAGACGTTTAATATTCCTGTAGATTATAAAACAAGGCCTGGTGGTTTGACATGGATGTAAGAATGTATCTGGTAGATTGATTATTTGCTGGACAGCTTACTCAAGACTGTCTGTCATAGCACATAAAACATGGGGGGTTCTTTCCCTGAGAAAAGAAAAGCCAATACTCGGATGCCAGACTCTACCTCATTCGACTCAAACCATCTCAGATCTTTAATGTTATTGTGTGTCTGAGTGCTGCTGGAATACAGAAACGTTATATCTCCTATTAGCTCCGAGCAGATGGCATGGTGAGAAATCCCAAAGGACCAAGGAGAAGACTGCAAAATGCAATATCTTGTTAACCAATTAGTGTCCTGATAACTTAAGGAAGTGTATGCGGTGAGCCAAGTGTGTGCTAGTAATCGCTAAAATAATTGGATTGGGAAGACAGCACCATTACCATGAATCATGTCAACATTATTGAAGGTTACAGAGCCGGTGCTACTCGTGGCATTTTGATAAATGCAGTTACTAAAATGCATTTAATAGACAGTCATAAGCGGTAAAGTACTACCACCGATGTAATACATTAACATTCACCTTGTGTTGCCTTTGCCCTTTTAAAAACGGCGAAAAAGCCGAAGCACTTAAGAACGTAAAAAGATTACGGTTATACGGCCTCCGGTGTTAGTTAATGGTATTTAGGTCTTTAAATTAGAGACGGTGCTTTAGAGAAGGTGCTGTCGAGCACATATATCAGCAGGAACCAAAGCCTGGCTTGTGACCCCAAACACCGATGGCAATGCCTGCTGGGATTCCAGGGTCGGGGGTGACAGTCAACCTGCTGAGCCAGGGCTCCAAACGAAATGCTAGCTGCGGATACCTCCCTTTATCAGATGACGCCCCAGAGGCGCGAAGCATTAAAGACCTTCCTTGTGACTAACTGCCACTGTGCACATTCTGAGACCGGAGGCAGAACTCAGACCGGCTGGAAAGCGTTTACTTTTTCATAGCTGTATCCAGTTGCATCACATGGCGCATCTGTGTCTTGCAAAGCCTGCGGGCCATCGTGGCGCACTTGAGTTAAAGGGCACTTGCTACAGTTCCAGGCGATTTTCCTTCAAGTAGCTCTGAGTATCAACTTTAATAGCACAGCTGTGACGATTAGCGAGTGTAAAACAGCAGTCTATAGATAACTCTTTCTCGAATTCAATCTTGCATGATGTAACATTTACTGCCAACGACTGCAGTTTGATTATCTCCGCTTTTATGATGTCTAATATTACATGGCACTGCCACCGTAACAGCAGTGTTAGTCACTCCTGACTGATAGCACTGATCTCTAAAGCATGTAAGCTTTAAAAGGTTTAAAAGGCACGGGTTCATGCCCTGCTCGGGGACGGCCTAGTTACGTTAGCATGTTGTTGATATGGGATACGTGTCTATGTTGTTGGTATGGTGCTTTTGCTGAGATACCATTTAAAGTAAGATAAGGTCCCAGCGGAGCTTAACTGCAGCTCATCCACTTGGCAGAAACCCAGCTGTCAAATGCTGACAGCTTCCCTCAGCGCAGAAGTCTTACCTTGTCACCGCCTGGAATAACTGGAGCGGCTATTTGTGGAACTGTTTTTGGCTCCAGCGTCGGTATTGCTCACATCGTGTGGCAGCTGGACATGTCCGAAGGGTTTTTTGCACCTTTGTAACTCCTGTGATCTATGTTTATTAAAGGAACATTCCATAATGAACACATTCACATGGACACACAGGGTTTGTTTTTGATTTACTGCATGAAGAATCGAAGCCTCACGTGTCCCGACATGGACACAGGGAGTGTTATTGCAGCCCAATCGTAGCTGCATGTGCATTCTATTTCTATTTGATTACTTTGTCAACAGAAAGTCTTTGCGAAGGACTTTTGAAGAGCCTGTTAAAAATATGCCTGAAAGCCTTTGATGCAAAATCCATTTCCTGCACATTCAGGGCTCAAAATTTTCCAAGAACCATTGTGAGGCATTCCAAGAAAAGTGAGGCATTTGGCCTCAGCAGAATCGTAGCCAGAGCTCTTAATGCGGAAAAACCAACATGCGATGGAATGTCAAACCTCATTTAAAAGCTATGAATGGTCTACTCATACTGGAATCGGTGCAAATATGTACAGCAGTAAAACTGTTATGTTTCAATGTGTAACCTGGAGTATATATCCAAATAGCTCATGTTTTTCGATTTGACTCGGTGGGTCCGTTTAAAAAAGCTACATTGAAAATATAACCACTGTGACACGTGGTACCGAGCCAGAAATCCATCATTTGAAAAAAAAAAAAAAACTCCATAGAATCCTTATTTTTTTATTCATATTTTAGGAGTTGCACACAAAAGGTTTCTGTTGCCAGGCCAGGAAGGCAGAGCTTTAACTGGATATTTAATTGCAACTGGCTCGTAGATGATGCGTAGGAAATAACCCATCCAAGGCCACTGCATGATATATTAATTCGCAGTCCAGCACAGACATAGGTATGAATGTTAGTACAGACGGATCCTGAGAGACTGGGGAGCCTGCACAGGGTTCACATTGTTCTCGTGGTAACCTGAGCTGAGCCAGGCATGAGCGGAGGGGAGGGAAAGAGGGATGGTGTGCAGCCAAGGTGGACTCTGTTGAGAGATCAGCAAGACAGCTGCCCATTCGGGAGCTTTCAGCACGGCTCAAATAAATACTTTGACTACCTAACTTACGAGCGTTAAGATCCCACACACACGTTAGAGCCGCAACTGCAGCAGCCCATCATGGCGGCCCTGCGGACACGGCCCAGCCCTTTCTCATTTGTAAGGTCATTCTTTAAAGCCATCCATTATAGGGAAGGAGTGGAGGGAGTCCCTGGGGTCCTCAGGGCTGCAGATTGTTATACTAGCGTGCTAGGGGGATTGGTTTCTAGGAAGCAGGCGGCACGACACATCCCAGAGGCATTGACAGCTATTGTGTGCATGCCCGCCCTACATCACTGCCGCTAATCTCTAACTGAGAGAAACCTGACCGCTAAATAATGGAAGAGCTCAATGCCAGCGCACTCACCTATTTCCTGGCATGGGCCGATTTGCTTGCCGCAATTCATGTGTTCTTTTCAAAGTCTTCTGTCTTACACGGTACATTGAGAAAAGGATTATCTTCGATGCCAGAGCCGTCTTGCTTAAACAACACAGTATGTTTTCTTCAACGCAGCCCGAGTTATCTCAGGTCTACACATACGTTTTTGGATTATAATTATGATGTTTGGGATTTTGTCTTTTTTTTTTCCAAATGTTATAAGAACTCGTTGCTTTTTATATAGTGGTTAATGTTAGTAATGTCCTGTGGTGCATTCACCATTAAAAAAAAGGGCTTAGTGCTGAGGGAGTGTGTTTGCTTGCCAATGAGTGAGAGAGAGAAAGAGAGACATAAGGGAAGTCTTCGCTTAGACTGTGTGTTACCCTACACCACAGACGGTGAACTTTCAGACAGAAGTAGAGTATACAGAAAGAGCTCCCTGGTGCCTTATTTTAGAGCCATAGAAATCCACTGGAGGGAAATTTCATTAACTCAGCTCGTTACACTGTAGCTGGACTGCAGACTTTCCGCACTTAAAAACGGCAGAGCTGCAAAGATGGGAAGGTTGGATTGCAGCGGATATCTGCGGAGGACCGTTGATTTAACAAAATCAAAAACCAAGTGAACGTTCCCGGCTTTCCTGGTTGATTTATTCCTGGTTCTTCTTGCTTAAAAAGAAAAAAGAAGAAGAAGAAGACCTACTTGGGAATGTATTATATTGAGCTGTCTGTTGCACTGGAATGTAGTAACTTTGTGTAATACTCAAATGTTGGACAAATGTTGCTGTATGCATGAGCACAGTTATGGACCAGATGCCCCTTTAGCTGACTGGGCCTCATTCACAGCTAAACTAAAAGCAACGTGAGAAACTGTCAGCGTGCAAGAACAACTGTTTCTCTGTTTCAGTCATTTGCCAGTTGCACTCAGGCAGTGCTGTCCACAGATCGCCATGTTGCAGGAGAATTTACAGGCTGTCCCTTGTCTGCCATTGCCAGCGTAAACACTTTCTGACTTTCCCCTCAGTCTTTCCGCAAGCTTACCTTCAAACCATACCTGAATCCTTCAGTATTTCTTTTGTGTCCACACAAACCCCCTTTCCAGTGGCTCCTTCACAAGATTTTCCTGTCACTCTGAGCAGGACAAAAAAAATGTTGAGAACAAGAGTATTTAACCTTCAGCTAATCTCACCTTTGTGTGATCGGAGGGATTAGGCCAATAGACTCAGCATGCCTGGGAGGTTTAGCTCAGTAATGGGGTTGATGAATGACAAAAACTGCTTGGACAAGAGAGGTGCCGATTGAAATAGGA
Organism: Silurus asotus; assembly: GCA_024362625.1. NCBI lineage: Eukaryota > Metazoa > Chordata > Actinopteri > Siluriformes > Siluridae > Silurus > Silurus asotus. The sequence goes on from MU551642.1 coordinate 525,039, forward strand.
AGACACATTTGCTGGTGGGCTGACAGCTTGAGAAGCTTAAACCTAATACCTAACCTGCATCAAAGGAACATTAATGTACCATGACTCAAACTGGAAATAAGCACTTAGAGTCACAATCAGGAATTTCAGTAAGGGAAAGTGGCTTTGAATATATATCAGTCACATTAATGCATTAAGATTGCAGAAATAAATGCACAGAACTGAATTAAAAATGCTTTAAATGGAGAGGGAAAAAGGAAAAAAATCATAAAAAACACGATTGGTTCAATTAAACATATAAATACATACACTAAAATATATATCTAACAATTTATAATCATTTCTTTCTCCAAAAGCAGTTCTTTTTTTTTTTTTTATTAAACACAATGCACAAGCTCCACAAATCCACACTCGCACAAGCGCCACAATTACACGAGCGCCACAAATCCACCAGCTCCACAATTACACAAAGGTGCACTGAAGATTATTTTGTGGTCTATATCTCAAGTGCTTTGTAGCACAAAGGCATGTTCCTTGAGGCAGCAGCGCTCTTGTCTGCTGTTCTTCCTGGCGTTACCATGCTCACCCCCCCTGTGGTTGCATCACCCTGCTCAATACAAACTGTTCACCAGGGGGAGAAGCGACGCTCTGCAGAGGAGGAATAAGCTGTTCCTACTACTCCCTCCTCCATGGACCCCTGGTGCTTCCCAAAAGGAGCTTTACTCTAAGAGAGCCTAACCATCCATTATGGACCTCTCAAAAGACCTTTCACTCTAGATACAACAGGCTCCAGGGGGGAAAAAGGCCCGAATTGACAGCCCTACACAAAAGAGATTTACTGCTTATCTTCATGTGCATGAGTGGCATTCAAAAAGAGGTAATTGCAGGTTGTATACATCGGCAATCCTCCTGGGATTTCAGGCCTCCGCCCCATTTGCATTCAGTATTGCCGCTCTCCTGGGAAGGTCCAGTAAATGTCAAAGTGACACCAACATTAGCCATTAAATGCTAGGTTTACTTTGAGTGCAGCAGAATTAAAAGAGCACGGCAGCGTAATGTCATGGAAAAGGTGCCGCAATAAAAGCATAGAGGCTCACTTTTATTTTCCTTAACCCCTGCTTTATTAGCTCTTTCAAATGACACGGCCCTCCCTGCCATACCCTTCTCTCTCTATTGCTTTTGTCTCGGCTGCATTGCTGCAATGTGCTTTGCCCTGTTTAACAACATTAAACAGATAGCATTATACTAACATCCTTTCTTGGAACAACATGCGATCAAATGAAATTAGTGGATTATTTGTGGCCTCATTCTAAATTAGGTTATTGTCCATAATGCAGTCTGACCACACAGGACGTATTTTCGTTTCAAAACACCAGTCCACAGAGATACTTCAGTGAAAAGTCTGTAAAATGTTTGCGCTGATGAGATTCTATTTCGTCTCTTTTGCAGGTCCCCGGGATGTTAACGATACTACAAATAAAAGTCCAGACGAAATTAGGTTTGGAGGTTTTACGAGTAAAAGAGTAAAGCTCAGGCCCCGTTCCTGAAAGGAGAAGAAAGAAGGCGCAGGAAAACAGAAAACATCTCTGCACAATAACTGTGCACGGGACATTTTCGAGTAGAAGACGCGATATAACAGTCGCAGTGCTCCTGGGATCAGCGGTATTGCACCATGTTTTCTCCAACTGCAACTTTGGCTCCTCCTCCACTTCTAACGGGGAACGCTCTAGCCGTGCCTGGTTCTTCCCCCGCAGGTCCCTACACAGGTACGTCACTGCACGCTTTGGTTTACAGCAATTGTTTGAACGTGTATGAGAAATCGCTAAGTTGTACTGCTGAAATTACAGAGCAGGACCTGCTGCGTCAAGAGCTGAACTCCCGTTTCTTGGCCTCCCAGAATGTGGATAGAGGAAATCCTCTGGCTGCTCCGTCTTACCTACGTACCGAGTTCCACCAGCACCAGCACCAGCACCAGCACCAGCACACACACCAACACACACACCAGCATACCTTCACCCCGTTCCCTCACCCGGCCATCCTGCCAGGCCCTGTAGCACCCCTGGTGCGTACCAACACCAGACATGTGAGGACCAGTTAACGAGGCTGCTTTTTATTTACCCAACGCTCACATTTGTAAATGTGACTTGTATAATTTGTTGTTGCATAATTACACCAAATACATTGGACAAAAAAAATAACAATTTCTTTTCTTTCTTTCCGCTCCAGTTTGACAAATACCCACCAAAGGTCGACTCCTTTCACAGGCACAATGTACGTCATACACTTTTTATTATTCTTTTTGTAAATTATGACAATTTTATGTTCATTAAGAGCTGCACATTTTTCCCAAATAGAATTTTTTTCTTTCTTTCTTATTAACCTCACGGACTAATAATCCACCATCCCATTATCTTTTACAGTTACTTCAGTCGTATCCTACAGTAATGCCGGGATTGTCTCCCATGGTGCCCCCAACAGGAATATTCAGCTCTCTGCAGGGAGCCTTCCAGCCCAAGGTGCTTAAAGTTTTCTTTTTAAAATATAAAAAAAAACTTTACTCAAAAGTACATTTAACTATATTTAACTTAACAAAGTATTACAAGAACAAAGTTTGGCAGATGAGTTTATGATATATATAATATAATGTATAATGTGTATATATGCTTTTGTGTGATGTGTCACTATAGGCCTCCAACCCACTCGATGTAGTTCCTGGACCAGGAGCAATGCCTCGTCCACTCATACAGAAGGAAAACAGAGTAAGCTTTCAAAATTAATATTGCCATGTATCTATTTATTTCTTCAATGCGCAGTTATTAAACATGACTAAATAAACTGTGGAAGTTTACTGATGGTGTCAGGGATATTTACACAGTGTAATGTATATGCCAAGGAACATTTGGCTAATTGGAATGAAGTAGGTTTAAAGTACACAGGTAGACACTGAGTAAACATTATTTCTGCACATTGTTTTCCAGTTGTTGGACTCGGCGTGTCCTACACCAAAGGTAAGCGCTTACACCATGTCCCACAGACAAAGATGTATTCAGCCATCGGTACAAAGCGGAATTACAGTAATTTCCCTGTGTTTGTTTTACAGAAACCCGGCAAATGGTGCGCGATGCATGTTCACATTGCATGGCAGGTGTACCACCATCAGCAGAAAATAAAGGTATGTTAGCAGATCAAACACTGGCACTGTTGCATGACTCTTATTATGTTTGCTTTGGAAGCTATTGTTCCTTTCCGCCTTTCTCCATCTGTGTTTACCATATCACTGATCTTGGGCTTCTGTCACTGCTACTAGATCGCTAAGCCCCTTTCTTGTCTGTGTGCATTTCAGAAGCAGATGCAAAATGAGCCACACAAGCTAGACTTTGGGTTGAAGCCAGAGTTTCTGAGTCGACCTTCTGGTTCAGGTCTCTTAGGAATGATCCAGCAACCGCGTGACTTGCCCCGCCCTTCCACCATCTTTTCCAGCGCTGGTAAGTAATGGGGCTCTTTTATAAGCAGTGACAAGAGAGCAACTACGCAATTATGGGCGTTTATTGTATTACAGCATTTGATAGAGACCTAATAAATCTGTAACATGGTTTTTATATTAGCTGTGTAACATTTCAGTTCAGCATCACATCTTTACTGATAAGTGAACATCGAAAATGATATGGGCAAAATGTTCAAACTTTATCCATCCAATCTTTTTTCCATCATCAGGTCCCACACACCCTTCTGTTTCACCTTATGGATACTTACCCCATCCTCACAGTAATCTCCACACCCCCCCCTCTCATCATGGTAAGACCCGGTTCCTATGTAATAACAATACGAACTAAGTAATGTAGTTAACACTCATTATAACATAGCAATGTTTTGTATGTAGACCCTCTGAATAAGCCACCAGGGTTCGGAAGTTTGGGAATTCTGAGCTCCACAGCGTTCGGAGGGCTTGGAAATCCTACAATAAGTAAGTAATGAATGTCTTTTTGAATAATTTTATAGGCCTGTCTGGGCATTGAAAGGCATCAAATCTAAACTCTTCTCGTTCCAAAAACAGCACCAAGCTCCGCACATGGAAGTAAAGACTGTAAAGCAGCTCCAAATTCAGCAGGACCTCAGGAGCCCTGGAACAGGCTGCAGCAGACACCCTCGTCTTTCCCTACACCCCCTGCCTGGCCACAGCCCCCTGAACTCGAAAGAGTAATGGACAAGAGAGATTTTGGACTCAACAAAGAAGAGCACGAAAGGTCAGAGTTTTTTTCCCCTTGCTGTTTATCTATCCTACATGTGTTTGTTGAAAATCCCCTTTTTGCGATAGAGTCCCCATTTGCTGTGGTAATGATCTCCGCTCTTCTGGGAAGGCTTCTCACTTAATTATAGAGCATGGCTGTGGGGATTTGCCCATTAAGCCATGAGACCATTAGTGTGTTTAGGTACTGATGCCAGGTGAGGAGCCCTGGTTGTTCTCAAAGGTGTTTAGTGGGGTTAAGGTTAGGGGTCTTTGCAGGACACTCAAGTTTTTCACTACAACCTTAGAAAAAAAAAGGTCTTCATAGGCTCCGCTTTGTGTCCATGTCATGCTGGAACAGGTTTTGCCCTTTTTAGTTCTACTGAATGGAAGTTGTAAAGCCACAGCATACAAATGCATGTTTACAATTGTGTGCTTTCTGTCAACATTTTGAGGAATGTATACTAAAGGTAATGGTCAGGTGTCCACAAACTTACCAGCTTACATTGTTTTTTTTTCTTTTTCCATGTTAAAATGGTCACATGTTTCCCATTTGCTTATATCGCTTTACCTCTTTTGTTTTTGCAGGGACACGAAAGAGAAGTTAAATGTGAGACACCAGTCACCTTCTAACACAAGTCCACAGAGTCATAAGCAAACAGTACAGTCCTCTAGAGACACTCCTGAGCCAAAAGACAAGGACTTAGCCGGAGGACGATCACAATCTGAGGAACCCCCCAACATGAGTGGAGAGACCGAGGATCAGAGGCACAAGGACAGTCAGCAAGAGAAGAAGGAAAAATCCACTAAGGGTGACCAGCGTCCTACTGAGGAAAAAGCTCCTTCTGAGGACACTCTGTCCCCCCAGCAACAAAGGATTCGAGTTGAGAAGCGCAGCAGTGACGGATCACAGTGGGAGCCGGACGCTAAGAGGAGTAGACTAGAAGCCGAGCATGCCAAGAGTATCCATGTTAAAGTGAAGGAGGAGAGGAGAGAGATTCGGGACTCTCCTGAAATCAAGCCGCCTCCTAAAGTTTTAGAGAAACCAATGCAGGATCGACGAACGCCAGGGATGCAGCCGTTGCCCATGTCCTCCATTCCTGTGCCTTTAGGAATGACTGGATTTCCACATGGCCTTGAAAGGACTCGCTTTATGACGCCACTGGTTGGGATGAGCACACTGTCTGGTGCTGAGCGATTTCAATACTCTCCCCAGCATTGGGATCCAATTCGGAGTATGAGCCGTGGTCTGGACATTACTCAAAAAGACCCTGTTGCCAAGGAGCTGCTGCTGAGGGGCGACCCACTGCAGCGTGTTTACCCACGCGAGCCGCTCCTCCACCCGTTTATGCTGGAACAGCAGCAGAGGTGCCAGCTGGAAGAACGCCATCGCCTGGCACTGCTGCGTGAGGAGAGCGAGAGGAGCCGCCTGCTGGCTCTGCACCACCACGCCACCCTCGAGACCCAGCTGGCACATCCCGGCCTCCTGCCCGGACCCTACGCCAGCCCGCTGTTCCCGCGCCTGGCACTGGCTCACGCTGCACCCTATGGCACTCTGAGCAAGGCTCTACCTCATGCAGGCTACATGCATGCCCCTCCGCCCCCTCTGCTGCCTGGAATGCCCATGCGGCCTCCTTCTCCCAGACGGACTACGCCACTGGCAGACAGAAATGTCGAGGCGCCATGAGTGGGACATAATGAGGGCCTCACTGAGGCTGAGCCAAGCACTTCATGTCAAATACCTGATAAATATGGAAATGTACAGGGGCATCTGGGCTGATGCCTGGATCCAGATTAAGTCTAGATTTTCATTTAATTGCAGTGTCAGTGGTGAATCAGAGTTCTTTTTTTTTTTTTTTTTTTTCCCAACTTCCCCTACTCAATTCATTACCAGGAAACTGGCATTTTTTTTTTTTTTTTAAAAAAAATTAAAAAGAATTTTAAGCAAAAAGGCGGCTTATTTTTATTTATTTTTGGTAGATTCATATTGACCAAAAAGTAAAAACATTTACAAGAAATTAAAAGCAAATAGTCAGCAAATCTAAAAGGATATTCCATTTCTGTAAAAAAAGATAAACATTTGTTTAAAAAGTACAACAATGTAAAAACTAAACAAAACCAAACGTCAGCTAAAATCACTTCTAAACACATATGGATTTGTTGTATACAGAAAAACTGACCATCACAATTAAAGACAGATTATTTCCGAGCTGAAACATTAACCATTAAAATCTTATTACCGTAAAATTGCAAACAAAAATCCAGACTTCGTGTGGAATGTAAATTGAATGTAGTACAACAGTAACGGTGGTGTGTAGTGTTCTTTTGTGTGTCATTTCTCATCACACCACATCCATACCGAGGCCTCGAGCGACGGCGGCCAGCGCTCTTACCGCTCCCGACTCCATCCCCGAGTCTGCGGCGTTCTCCTGCTCGCCGTTCATCTCCCTCACTGTGTTTAGTATACAATATACTGGTGCGCTATCCTTCATGGCACTGTTCTCACTGTTCACAAGCACAGGCATGGAAGAGGAGGAGGAGGAGGAGGAGGAGAAAGATGAAGAGGAGGGGTAGGAAGATGGTGTAGGAATGTCATTCATGCTCTCTGCCTGGACCGCTGGTCTCTTTGTCTGAGCGCTTGATCCCGAGAGCTTCCGAGGTGTGCGCTTTTCAGCCATGTTCTTTATCAGCTCTTCCGTTACCTCAACGGTCTCGAAGCGAACCATGTTCAGGCGCAGGTAGCCGTCCTCATCTTCTTTATACCTGCTCCCCATTAAAGAGATCATCAACCAGACAAATTAGACGGATTAGTAAATATTACATTGAAAATGTAGAACGATTCAAATTCAAAAAATTTTAATAGAATTTTCTGCATTCCCGAATGAGGACGTGTTCCCTTTAGAGTCGGGTTCCTCCCAAGCTTTCTTCCTCATACCATCTCAGGGAGATTTTCTTTGCTACCATCTTGCTTATTAGTGATAAAAATCTGAAGGAAGAAACTTATAGGCACTAAACTGATTCGTTTATACGACTTTATATCGGATTTATCTCCGTTTGAAGCTGCTTTGAGACCATGTTAAACGTGCTGTACAAAATAAAAACAAACCAATTGAATATTCTGCATCAGATGGCGGACCATTGTACAGTTGCGGACCCGGCAAAGTGTTTTAGCGGAGCAATCCAAGTAAAGGGGATAGAAATAAAAACCTAAAAAAGGGCTCTATTCAATAAGAAGACGAATGTTTTTTTATCTAAAGTGTCTGTCAACTATTTAACTGAAGACAGCTCGTCAGAGCAGTAGATTAAAACATGGCTGTTGGCACCAGATGGGCTATTTTGCATATTTCAGAAACTGCTGTTCTCATGGGATTTTCCTTTAGAGTCTTTAGAGTTTTCACAGAAAAAAAAATGGAGCGAGTGACAGTTCTGCAGGTTTAAATGCCATATTGATGAGAGATCAGATGAAGCTGGATCAGATCAATTCAAGCTCCCAAAAAAAGACTTCCAGACTTACACATAGACACACTTTACAACTGTGGTGAAAAGAAAAGGGTCTAAGAGCAGAACACATCAGGTTACAGTCTTGTCAGCTAAGAATCAGAGGTCAGAGATTCAGTCAAACAACTGGACAGTTGACAACCGAAAAAAAAAAAAAGCCTGGAAATTTTTCCCCCACGCTAAAATTATACTGATAAATCAACGATGAGGAGGTTGTGGACATTTTTGCCTCTTCGATGCGCAATTTTTTCCAACACGAGCCTGAAACTCCTGACAGTTATATAGCAAAGCCTTGTTGTGTTCCCCTGTAAACTGTGAACAGAATGTCAGCAGGGAATTTCTCACAGATTTCCAGTATGTGGCTCACTTTGATGTCTAAGCTAATGTGATGTGCTGGTATTACAACTACTGTATAACCTTATATCTCACGCTCAAGGAAGATTTTTAAGGCTTGCCTGTCAGTTTCTCCTTTTAAACCAACGCCACCGACAGAATGAGCAGAGCACAAAGTGCACTTTCTCTATTTCAGATGATGAACCTTCAAAGGGTATTCGAGCTGGATGAAAATAATGGAGAGCAGCAGATTTATTATTCGAATTTCAAATAAGATTAAATGCCGACTGCAGTTTGCCTGTATATTTCGATTTGGTACATTACATCAAAAATGGAGAATGCAGTATATGCATGTCCAACAGGGGGCGCCATTTCACATAGTGTATTCATTCTTGTATTTGCCCCGCTTTTTTTTTTTTGGTTGGAGGTGCAACCATGATCTTTGCATACCCCTTAGTACATGTGCAGCTGTATCGGTGCATTACATCAGGATGTCATTCAGCTCTAATATATATATATTTTCCCCTTATTACAATCTAGGATTATTATATATATATATATTAATAACACTGTACTTTACATGTACATTTTCAGAATTTTTTGATCAAACAATACGGATGGCAAAGAGGTGAACTTATTGTCTGATGAAGCGTACTGCTAATGCTTTGGATCTAATTTTGAACCCGTGTGGAAACTCGAACTTTGATCAGAACCAGATTTTAGCTTTAAAATCTAATTCAGGAATCAATGGTGCCATGTTCCTTACTCATATATCCACACATTGGGGTAAAGGTTTTTGGTTTTCATGAACACTTTAAAAAGCCAATAACAATATTCGAATGTGACTAGACGAATGCATTCGTTCTCCCTGCATTTTTTCAGGCCAGATGTGTCACATCTGTTCACACTATGTGCTGCTGGTTAAACGGTGGTAATGCGAGGTGGCGCTACAAAACAAATTACAGCCATAAATGAAACATTAACGGTTAAGCATTAAAATGTAAAGGTGGTCATTACTCAGTAAAACTATGTACTTATCGTACCTCTGTAAGAAAATCATTTAAGTATCTTAATAAAATTTAGTTGAATACCCAACAACATCAATCCAGTGCAGTATACCTGAAACGGGAATGTCCCGACGGCCATTTGAGCTGATGTTTCTTTCTCAGGTGAAGAGTCAGGGTGTAACACCATGAGAAGTTCTTGTCACACAGATGACATTTATACCTGGACACCATGTTCCCCTGCTGGAACATTAAAAACACACCGCGTGTTAAGACGAAGCCCAATGGCAGAACAGTAATGACAGAAAACTTTAAAAAGCGAGCGTTTGTCGCCACCTGCTGGCTAACCTCGTGTACTCGTTTAAAGTGCTGCTTCATGGTGTGGGCCATGCGAGAGGAGTAACCGCAGCCCTCCATGGTGCAGTGGTAAGCCGCTCCTTCGTTGTGGGTCTCCATGTGCTTCCGCAGATCATGCTGATTCTTGAAGCTGAAGAGCAAAAGTACACGTTCATGCAGGTTCTTTTACAGGAAAAACAGTGTGTGTGTGTGTGTGTATATAAGCTTGACTACCTGCTCTCGCAGAAGTCACAGGGAAATGGTCGCTCGTCACAGTGGCGAAATTTGATGTGGATCTTCAGGGTGGACAGGGATGTGCACGTCATGTCACAGAGTGGGCATTTTATATGATTCACTGGAAAATGAATGCAGGTTTATACAAGAAACATTCGTTAATTCTTCGTTTCACTGAAATGGCTTGATACATTGCTTCTCATTTTTGCTTCCACCTATTCATCTTTTATTACTCAGACAGACAACAAACAATATCATACAACACGTCTGCGATACCGAGAAGACTATAATAACACCAGGAGATAATTACATCCCCCTGGTTTTCTACATCTGGGCACTTATCAAGCGTGCACCGGCTTGCCGGGTTCGTCTACCCAGTCCTCTGAAACCACATACGCCTTTATATTGTTACTTTCATCAGAGAGTAAGAGATCAGCACACGACCCAAAGTGCTGGGAACACACCGTGCTGCCGAACGTGGTCTCTCAGAAGTCTCTCGTTAGCGAATCCTTTGTCGCAATGGGCACATGTGAGAGAATCTGAAACAGATCGTGATTATTAGGAATCATAGCAATATTACACAAACAGAGTAACGGATTTCACAACAACATATTCAGGCAAATAACTACAATAAAATATATCTATAGCACTCAGAACCTGTAGCAGCAACGCTGTATTATATTCGACATTTTCCAGGAGGAATCCATTATAGAAAGGGAATTTTCATTTAGAAAGACAATTTGAAAAATGAAAAATGAAAATTATATTTTATTTTCTTCTAATACTCCAGAACCAAACTACAGGGAAAACACGTAATTTTCCAGTTTTCTTTCGAGGAGGCACAGAAAAGAAAATGAAAGGGAAACAAATAGAAAAATGCTTACCATAATTTCCGGACTATAAAGCGCACCATATATAAGCCGCACCCACTGAATTTTACAAATATATGTATTTTAACATAAATAAGCCACACCTGTCTATAAGCCGCAGGTGTCTACACTAATGTACTTTACACATGGTTTAACGAAAGACACGTTACACGATGTAACGGGTGAAATACGTTGCGCTTCCTTTAGGAGCATAGAGGTACTTTGGGAAAAGACAGGCACTGCAATCTTCCGGTATTACTGCGTGTGTGTAAGACTGAGGAATATGTCCTTATTATTTTCTGATGCTCATTTCTAAGTTTCTTTGACTAACCCGTAACGCTGTTGCCAAGAAAAATAAAAAAAGCACGAGTTTTGGAAACCTGTCTGTGCTTATATGATTTCTGTTGTAACTGGAGTTAGCGAGCTCTCCCTTCACCCAAACTCAACACATTACAACAGCTTGTATCTAAACAGTAGCCTACCAAGAAAGTCATTGTTCACTGTCTTCCTCCTTCCTTTCACAACTATTTCTCTCGGGAGTTTTTCTTTTGGCATCGTCGTGCATTTAAATATCACCCAATGGAAGTTTTTCTCTTGATGGCGTGCAGCTCAGAACACAGGCGAGGTGCGTTTTTTCGTTACCGTTCGGAAATTTCATTGGTCTGATGTTATGGGGTTCAGTTTTTTGGCTTGAAGTTTGTGAAACCGGGAAAAAACCCAGGAAAAATTCATAAATTAGCCGCTTCGTTGTTTAGGCCGCGGGGTTGAAAACGTAGGGAAAAAGTAGCGGCTTATAGTTAAAAAAATACGGTAAGTAAAAAAATATATATATCTAATTGCAAGTTTGACTTTGTAGAAGAATTTCTTTTTTTTTTTTTTTTTTTTTTTTTTTAGAAGAAATGGTCCTTTTTCTCATTTTAAACTTCCTTCTAAATGAAAATTGAACGACCTGAACATACACGGACTGAGAAACCTTTTAGTTTAGTATTATGCAGAAAAAAATAAAAGTAATTTCTCTCTCTCTATAAATTAGTAAATCATTACACTGTCTTTTAGCATGAGTGCTGGTTAACTACATTAAGTTTATTTGGTGGTAACTGTGGACTGTTTATTTGTCATTGATTGGAAGTGTTTCCTGAAATGGTATAAAACATTAGTGATGGTTAAATGCATGTTGTTCAGGTTCAATGGAAATTATATAATTTTTTCCCACTTTAAAAGATTTAATTTTTAGGCTAGAAGGCACCCAATCATAGAGTCCCCGGTGTACTTGTGAATACTGACCCTCTGGCTCGGCTTGTCTCTGTATATGATCGAAGAACTTGGTGTTGCTGGAGAACATGCAGCCGCAGGTTGGACAGGCCACCAGACGCTCCTGTGTGTGACTGCGCAGGTGCTCACGCAGCCGATACTTGATCTTAAAGAAAGCATCACAACCTGGAATGTACCAAACCTTAGTTAACAAGGCAAATATAATAAAAACCATATGATCTATGATCCAGGTCTTCATCTCAGGTACATGCACATTACCTTTCCAGCTGCAGAAGAGAGCCTGCTGCTGATCAGGGAGCGGCTGTAACTCGGTGCAGTGCGCATGCATGTCCACATGGCGGTAAAACCACTCCGGATTGTTAAAAGAGCTCTGCCGAAGGAGATTCCCAGTTTCAGAACTCTTAATGCAACGAATAAACCGGTACACGTGCGCTGAAGCGAGCTAATACTAATACTTACATCACAGTGTTCCCACTGACATATGAATCCTTCAGAGATATCTGTGACCAGGTTGTTGCTGTGGAGGTCCTGAGTGCAGCTGGGAAGCTCAGGATGCGACTGGAGCAGTTGGGTCCCAATGAACTTCAGCTTGCTGTGGAAGTTATGGAAGTGCGCATGAGCGATGAGCTCACTGGGACTTCCCATAGCCAGGAACTCGCAGCCCTGCCACAGGCACTGATAATCATCTGGAAGAAAGAAAATTCAAAAAAATCACAAAGCAAATGGTCAAGGTGGCCAAGAACAAGAACTTCTTGAATGATATGGAAAAAAGGAAACACAGGACTAAACACCACAGGGTATAAAATTGTGTTTAACCATAGCAATCCAGCACTTAGTAGTTTTGCACTCCTATAAACACTTCATACATGTGAGTAATCATAGTTATTACTGTTTGGGTTCAATGAAATTAATTTTTACAGCAGTGCATTTCACAAAAATCTGACATTTGACCTCCTCCTTTTTATTCTGTTGATCAGAGACCAAACAGAGTGCAAATATACATGCATAAGATACGTGATAAATATTTCTCAAAAAATATAACTATTCTTATACTTTGTTTAAGAACAACAACAAACAAAAAGCCTATCGCACATTTACTGGGGGTCCGTCCAGGGTCTATGTGGTGGAATGTGAGATGAGAAACGTGCGCACACTAATCCTGCTCTCGTAAGGATGTAACACGGTTAATGGCGAACCACAATTATCCTCAACACTCCGAAGGGAAAACAAAATAAAGGCTGATTGATCTGATCATCATGATACCGATATGAAGGAGCACATTTCAGGGCTCGTGTTAGCAGAGATGGACGAAGTATGCAAACCGTGTACTTGAGTTAAAGTAGAGATACACTCTGTAAAATATTACTCTGGTAAAAGTGCTCGCTTTAAACATTCACTGGAGTAAAAGTGCAAAAGTATTTGCCTTCAGAAGTACTTAAGTACCTAAAGGACTATGCATTACGATATAATTATCCTCTCAAAATGTTCTGCTTGTTGTTGAACTGATGCTGAACTGTATGTTGGTGTTTAGTAGATACCACCAAGCAACAATCGAAACTTAAAGTTTTATCCACTCATAAAGTACGTTACATATATAAAGCATCTTTCTTACTTTCTTTTTCTTTTTAAACGTCTAATAGCTTTGTTGAGCCAAATCACTAATGTCAATGTCAACATCACCAAGTAATCAACCGAACCTCTTAAAGTTGTGCTCTTGTTTTCCTGCTAGTGGTCAGAGGTGAATCACATTTACTCACATTCCTGTAATAAAGTAGTTTTTTTCTACTAAAAAGTAGTTTTTAAAATCAGTATTTTTACTTTTACCCAAATATGTTTAGTTTGAAGTATTGTGCTTGACTACATTTTAAATCATATCAGTTGCTGAGTAATGCAAGAGGGGAAAACAATTAATTTAAAAAAAATCAGACTTCGGACACTAATGCACTGATTGGTTGATGGCCAGAGAACACACGCTAAACTCACAGGAAAGAACTATGGAGATGGACAAGACAGACAAGCCTGCAATGCAGAGACAGCTGAAAGCAAAATGGCGTTGAATTGAAAGCTGTTCGATGAGTGCGCTCACTGTTTGAATACTGAATTGGCATTTATGATCTCTCTCATTATAATAAAATCACATAACTTTTGAAAAGTTGTTCCTAAAAATAAAAAAATAAAAAAATAAGTAAAAGGTTTGAGATTTATATCCTCTTGTCACTATAATCCCCCACCTCACCCCCATGTTAAAAAAGTAACTGTGTACATTTTTACATTTTAGTGAGCTACTTTTTACTTTTACTTGAGTAGATTTTTAGACCCGTAACTTGACTTTCTGAAAATTTCATTGAAGTAACAGTATTTTTACTTAATAAAATATTGTATTACTCTTTCCAAGAGTTAAAGAAAAGCACAACACTGATAAACTACAATCAATAGTTGTTTAGCAAGAAATTATATATATATATAGTTGAATCCATATTTTTTTCTTCTGTAATCCACCACAATGGATTTGGTTGAGGTTTAAACTTTCAGCTTTAATTCAACAAGTTTAACAAAAAACAACCAAAAAAAACCACCAAGGAATTTATGCATTTTGCAATTTACAACCATTTCAGTTTATGTAGTCCCTCCAGAAGTAACTTCCGCAAATTGCAATGCTTCTAAATACTTCTGGACCCAACTATATATTGTAGGCTGACCAAATAAGCACTTTCTGTGCAGTGTCTTGACTTTAAAGAACTTACCAAGCTCCTCCATGGTGTCCCCATTCCCAAGATGCTCCTTCAAATGTAAAGACATGTGCTCACTCAGATCCTCCATACTCCGTCCCTTGAACGTACACGAGGCCCATTCGCATGTAATCACCATGTTGGAAAGATTTAGTTTTTTCGCCATGATCACCTAAAGAGGCATGAGGTAACTTAGTATGGAGACAACAACTGACTAGACTCAAGTCATGGACTTATATATATAGTTGAATCCATATTTTTTCCTTCTGTAATCCACCACAATGGATTTGGTTGAGGTTTAAACTTTCAGCTTTAATTCAACAAGTTTAACAAAAAACAACCAAAAAAAACCACCAAGGAATTTATGCATTTTGCAATTTACAACCATTTCAGTTTATGTAGTCCCTCCAGAAGTAACTTCCGCAAATTGCAATGCTTCTAAATACTTCTGGACCCAACTATATATTGTAGGCTGACCAAATAAGCACTTTCTGTGCAGTGTCTTGACTTTAAAGAACTTACCAAGCTCCTCCATGGTGTCCCCATTCCCAAGATGCTCCTTCAAATGTAAAGACATGTGCTCACTCAGATCCTCCATACTCCGTCCCTTGAACGTACACGAGGCCCATTCGCATGTAATCACCATGTTGGAAAGATTTAGTTTTTTCGCCATGATCACCTAAAGAGGCATGAGGTAACTTAGTATGGAGACAACAACTGACCAATATTCTCTTCTGTGGACACCTGAGCACCAGAGCTAGCTTGCTGAACATCCTATTAAAAATGTGGGCCTTTGAGAACTTCCCTGAAAAGCCTTCACTCTTCAGGGAAGGCTTTTTACTAGCTTCAGGGATTAATGTCTAAGGTGCAGTCACGGTTCTTAAAGGTGTTAATACGGGTTGAGTTCAGAGCTCTGTGCAAAGACTCGAGTTAGTTCATCTTCAACTTAAACACACCATGTCTTCATTAGTTTATAATGGTCAAGTGTCACAAAAAAAGCCAAACGTGAAATGCTAGCTTTTTTTTCTTAGTTTCTAGCTTTTTGCTCAAAAACAGCTCATTGCCAAAAAAGTGAAAAGGTATATAGTAGAACAGAAGGTTCGAGGAGTTTATTTGTTTAATACTACAATTGGCATGAACGGTTCTGCATTCAAGTGCCCATCAATGAACAGTTCGCTGAACAGCACAACTCAACAATGATGAAACTGGACATTGGAACTGGAACAGACATTTGGTGTCACCCTGATGAGGGCGGATTGACTCAAGAGGGAACACTATCGCCACTTATAATGGATAAAGGCTTTTCGGAGGCCGTTCTGTGCAGCTGAGGATGTTCATGAAGTTACTAAGCAACTTATCAACTCAGGATGGATTTGGACTGCAATTAATATAAACAGTCTGCTACAAAGGCTCAGGACCACAGTTGGCATTAACAGTTCTGTATTTCAGCACCCATCATTGAACAGCGCACCTCTACAGTGATCAAACTATAATAAATGGGCATTTGGTTCCACCCAGAAGAAGGTGGTTCCCTTTTGAGTCTGGTTCCTTTCGAGGTTTCTTCCTGATGCATCTCAGGAAGTTTCTCATAAGAAACAAACTTACTCAGTAAAATATCGATTCTAATTTTATAACCTATTTATTTCTATAAAGCCACTTTGTTAAAAGCGGTATTCTGAAGTCCTACAAATCAAAAACAGCCTCCAGGTGATACTGATTTGGACTCACTCCTACTGCTGAGGCTCTTGATGTTCTCCAGACAGACCTGGGTCATCCTGATATTCTACAACTTCACATCCCACGGTGATCCAAAGACCTGCAGTTTAGACCCAAGACTCACCCTTGTATCAGAGACAATAGTCTGGACAGAGAAGCCAAAATCGGCTGCTGGGATTCACATAGATGCTCCAAGTGAACATACTGAAGAGGAATGATCTGTGATCCTACACCCTGCTGTCACCCACATGAGCATGGATTCAAGGTTTCTTCCTCAAATGTCAATCAACATGCAGAAGTGGTTCAGCTGACCGACCTACAGGCTTGTTGTATTATTATATCAGCTCAAAACAATCTGAACAGTTGTATATTTAGTATATTTATCACACAGACACGTTACAGATCTACACACTCTTACATAAATATAATTATAGATACATGAAATATGACCGGAACTGTTTATTCTGCTTGGGTCACTGCTAAAAGTCTATTATCTGACTGAACAGACGAAATACTCACCGTGCTGAAATATAATAATAATCAAAAAAATACAAAAAAAAATATTAAAATTTCTAATACAGCTCTGTAGCTGTACAACCCGAACTGGACAACTCAAGTCGTGTGCCCACTGTGACATATACCTCAAAACTAAGCTTTAAGCGCGTTACTATGGTTAAATCTCAATTTCCTTTCATTTGAAATATGTAGGTCACTAGATAGGGTATTAAACCCATTGTTGTATCCCTGCTAAGATAGACTAGCCATAGCGATTTTGAAAAAAAGGTTTGTTTTTCGGTCGCAGATTGATTGCGTCATCGGGCCAGAAAGCAAAATAAAAGTCACCTCTACAGACAATGCAGGAAAAGTCAGCAGGGTTTCTCCTGGTGTTGGGATTCGGTATCGCCATCTTGTGAGGGGTGTCCTGAGCGCATTCTTTGCAGTAATAATAAATTGAGATGTATGTAAATCGAAATGAATTTAAGTTATTCACACACACATTCCTAAATCCTATTCCTGGTCCTGGAGTAGCTCATGTCCTGCATATGTTCCTGCTCGAACACATTCACTTCTACTCAGGAAAGGCAGTGAATATGAGATGACAGAGTGTGTGTAAGTGTGTAAGACACCATTTATATATGCAGGACATTTGGTATTTCACAAGTAGAGAAGGAAACCTGCTGTGTTTCAGTGCTCCATTCACTTTCTTACCCAGATGTGTTTTCAATAAACATAACATTTGCCTTGATACAGAGTCTAAACTTCATGTTTATAATCAGATCTGTAAGAATTGTACAATAATAGAGACAAACAATAATGATATATAGGACACATTATTATAAACAGAATAATGCACAAAAAAAACCCACTGTACTTTGGTTCTTTGATTGTTTATAAGTTTTTGGGTTCAGCCGAAGACTCAATGGTTCTTGGATATTCAAAATCTTTGAGTATTTCATATAGAAATAATATAAACCCAACAATGTTTACAAAAAAAAAAAAGAATAATAACAGGATGGTGTGATGTGGAAGTCAGTATTACTGTTAACAACACATTTTCTTTGCTCTGTTACTATTTGATTAACTTCAAATGAATGCAGCACCAAAAATCCTTACCAGAATCAGAAAGTATGATCGTGTCACCCCTGTGTTTTAGTTATATTCGCTCCCAATCAAATCTCACATTGATTATAAAATACTGTTATATTTCTACAGTTTGCATGATCAGGTCTGAATTTAAACACCAATCAATTAACAGTTCACTGGACTGCAGCCCTTAACAATGCTGAAACTGTCATAAATGGACATTGGGTACTTTTGAGTCTCTTCATACCATCTCAAGGAGTTTTTCCTTGTCACTGTTACCACTGTTATTTAGGACAATGTTCACTTTACAAATAAAATTGAATTGCATTGACTTTTTTTTTGTTCATACATATTTACCGTTAAGTTTTACATTGAATGTTTAATGGCGTATCTGCAGATGTTCAGCATCACATTATAATAAAAAGAATCTCCAATACCATCTTTTTAGACATTGACATTATTTGAGAGATGCTCTTATCCAGGACGGCTTACTATTGTCTCACAAGTGAGCGGTTGAGGGTTAAGGGTTTTGCTCAAGAGCCCAGTAGTGGCAGCTATTTGGTGGTGCTGGGATTTAAAATCATGATAGATTTGGGCAGAAGTCCAACTTTTTATCCACTGAGCTACCTCTTTTAATTATCTTAAAAAAAAGGTCATTATATTAAATACTGGCACATTTTTCCTTTCAGCAGTGTCTCTTTTATTCTATATGACATGTTTGAATATATTTCTACATGGAGCATCTTCTATACAAATGCCTCTGTAGATATGATAATGGAATGAACATCATAAACCAGAGATGCCAGCATGCCATATATGACAAAAAAATGGGGAAAAAACTTTTGAAAAATAAAAAAATGATTTATTTCTCTGTTTAGAGGCCATTGACTAGAAATAATTTGACTTAAATATAACTAGAACTTTGGAGCAGATTACAGAGTCATGTTTCTATTTAATTTTACATTAAGAAATCTTAATTGATTGAAACTATGGCAACTTTAATTTTAATATAATGTTTGATATAATGCAACATTTCTTCTCAATCCATGGCTCTTAATTTAGTTTGATCCCCACGTTTGGGAACATCTGCTCTAATCTCTTCAGTCATGTGTAATTATCAGAGCTGCTGTTAAAAATGAATAAAAATATTAATGAATTAAAATCTTTTTTTTTGCTTCATATTTTAAACCATAAACAAAAGTGCAAAAGCAGTGTGTACAATATAATGCAGTAAACACAGTGAACAGGACACTACAAAGCACACAATGACTATAAAAGGGCCTTTATTTTGTATTAATAGTTTCTATATTTTACAGAGGTGTAATGTTTTAACTGACCACAAGATGTCGTCGTTTGCAACTTCTTCACAAGCTGCACATACACTCGGTAAAATACTAATCCAGTAAAAGTAAAAATTCTCCCTTTAAACGTTCACCTGAGTAGAAGTACAAAAGTATTTGCCTTCAAATTCACTTAAGTATCCAAAGTACTATGATTTATTATGGCTATAATGTTGCTATTATCATTTTTATCAGAAGACTCTTCCTTACTCAACTCAGTTGATGTAAGTTTATGTAAGAGTCAAACACTGAGTGATAGCTATTAAAAGTATTATAAACCCAAAACCTAATTTTCAACTACTTTCAACAAAATGTGCAAATAAGGCCACAAGTGTTGTGGCAAGTTGTAGGAAAAGGTTTCCCCCATCATTTTTTGCTCTCAAAATGTTCTGCTTGTTGTTGAACTGATGCTGAACTGTGTGTTGGTGTTTAGCAGAGGTGGCAAAAGTACACACATCCTTTACTTAAGTAGAAGTACAGATACTCATGTTTTAAAATACTTGAGTAAAAAAGTACTGATTAAACTTTTTTACTACTTTTTTTTATTACTTAAACTTTTTTAGATAGATAGATAGATGGATGGAGATCATATCACATATATATATGTGATAGCCTAGTGGGTTAATGTCAGTATCCTCACAAGGATGAGTTTGAGAGTTCGATTCCTGGTTGCTGTGTTGGTGAATAAAACTTCTGGACCTTGTCCCCTCTGAAAACATTTCAATTCTGTCCTTTCTGTGTTGGATTAATTTCTTGATTTCCTGCTCTTTAATGAAAGATAACTCCAACAAAAAAAGGACTTCTGTGGTAGCTCAGTGGGTTAAGGCTTGTGCCTGAACATGGTCCTTAATATAGTCCACGCTGGTGATAAGGTTTCAAAGCCAGTCCTACATGCCTTCTTTCTTACTGCGCTGGCATAAAACAAAGTATGAACCCCCCCAAAAAAGCACACGCTTAGTGGTTTAAGGCTTGTGCCTCATCTAAACATGCTTCCCAGTCTGATCTCTTCGATGGTTGAGTGGGTTAAGGCTGATGGTGAGGATCAGGGTTTGAATCCTGCTTTCTCCCTGCTAGTTGCGATGTAGGTTATGTTCCTGCTTCCTAAATATTTCTTTAGCTTTATATTCTTGTGTTGATGGTTTAAAGGTAGATAGACCTGCTCTAAACAAACTTTCCTGGCCTGTCTTCCCTGATGGTTCAGAGGGTTAAATCAGATTTCTTGCTTTTGGTGGGGTTCAGGGTTCAAATCCTGCTTTCTGTCTGCCAGTCACGATCAGGATTCACTTTCTACATTTTTCTTAAGCAATATATTTTTGTTTTTAATGGGTTGAAAAGAAAGATAGACCTGCTCTAAATAAGCTTCCTAGCCTGTCCTCACCAATGGTTCAATGGGTTAAGGTTGGTATCTCGCTGGTGGTGGGGATCATGGTGTGAATCCTGTTTTCTTCCTGTTATTTACAATGTGGGTTCAACTTGTGCTACTTACATCTGTATTCGCTTCCTACATCTTTCTTTACCGTTAAATTCTTGTGTTGATGGTTTGATAATAATGATAGACCTACTCTAATCAAGGTTCCCATCCTGTTTTTTTCTGATGGCTTAGTGGGTTAAGGCTGGTACTTTGCTAATGTTGGTGGTCAGGGTTCAAACCTGGCTTTCTGTCTGCTAGTCATGAGGTAGGTTAAATTCCTGATTCCTACATCTTCATATTCTTGTTTTGATGGTTTAAAAAGAAAGATAGACCTGCTCTAAACAAGCTTCCCAGCTTGTCCTTCCTGATGGTTCAGTGGGTTAATGCTGGTACCTTGCTAATGGTGTGAATCAGGGTTTGAATCCTGCTTAGTCCCTGCTAGTCACATCATGGGTTTGCTTTCTCTGTTTGTCTTTAGCATTATAGTTTTGTGTTGATGGTTTGAAAGAAAAGATAGACCTGCTTTAAACAATCTTCGCAGCCGGTCCTTCCTAATGGTTCAGTGGGTTAAGACTGGTATTTCACTGTTGGTGGGGTTCAGGGTTTGAATCCTGCTTTCTGTGTTTCTGTCTGGTCTGAATTTCTTGCTTTGACGCCTGAAACAAACGATAAACCCCCCCAAAAAAAGAAGGTGTGTTGGGGGACTTGATGGCTTTGTGATAAAAGCCTTACTTCTGAGCTCAGAGGTTGCTGGTTCAAATCTGGCTTGTCCCCACACTGGGTAAGTTGTGTGGAAAGTAGTGTCTGGTGAGCGGAGGTGGCAAAAGTACACACATCCTCTACTTAAGTAAAGATACTCATGTTTTAAAATACTTAGGTAAAGGTTGAAGTACTGATTAAACTTTTTTACTTAAGTGAAAGTAAAGAAGTTTTGACTCTGACATGTACTTAAGTAAAAAGTAGTTATTACTTCTACCTGTTTTAGCTGTTAACTGGACCTCACATCATAGATAGATAGATGGATGGATGGATGGATAGATGGATGGATGTGATAGCCTAGTGGGTTAATGTCAGTATCCCCACAAGGATGAGTTTGAGAGTTTGATTCCTGGTTGCTGTGTTTATAAATAAAACTTCTGGACCTTGTCCCCTCTGAAAACATTTCAATTCTGTCCTTGCTGTGTTGAATTAATTTATTGATTTACTGCTCTTTCATGAAAGATAACACCACCAAAAAAAGGCATTTCTGTGGTAGCTCAGTGGGTTAAGGCTTGTGCCTGAACATGGTCCTTAATATAGTCCACGCTGGTGATAAGGTTTCAAAGCCAGTCCTACATGTCTTCTTTCTTACTGCGCTGGCATAAAACAAATTATGAACCCTCTAAAAAGCACAGGCGCAGTGGTTTAAGGCTTGTGCCTCATCTAAACATGCTTCCCAGTCTGATCTCTTCGATGGTTGAGTGGGTTAAGGTTGATGGTGAGGATCAGGGTTTGAATCCTGCTTTCTGCCTGCTAGTTGCGATGTAGGTTATGTTCCTGCTTCCTAAATCTTTCCTTAGCTTTATATTCTTGTGTTGATGGTTTAAAGGTAGATAGACCTGCTCTAAACAAACTTCCTGGCCTGTCTTCCCTGATGGTTCAGCGGGTTAAATCAGGTTTCTTGCTTTTGGTGGGGTTCAGGGTTCAAATCCTGCTTTCTGTCTGCCAGTCACGATCAGGATTCACTTCCTACAATTTTTTTTAGGGATATATTTTTGTTTTTAATGGGTTGAAAAGAAAGATAGACCTGCTCTAAATAAGCTTCCTAGCCTGTCCTTACCAATGGTTCAATGGGTTAAGGTTGGTATCTTGCTGGTGGTGGGGATCATGGTTCAAATCCTGCTTTCTTCCTGTTATTTACAATGAGTTCAACTTGTGCTACTTACATCTGTATTTGCTTCC
The DNA here is from genome assembly GCA_024362625.1 of Silurus asotus. NCBI lineage: Eukaryota > Metazoa > Chordata > Actinopteri > Siluriformes > Siluridae > Silurus > Silurus asotus. The sequence goes on from MU551642.1 coordinate 547,510, forward strand.
TACATCTTTCTTTACCATTAAATTCTTGTGTTGATGGTTTGATAATAATGATAGACCTGCTCTAATCAAGCTTCCCATCCTGTTTTTTTCTGATGGCTTAGTCGGTTAAGGCTGGTAGTTTGCTAATGTTGGTGGTCAGGGTTCAAACCTGGCTTTCTGTCTGCTAGTCATGAGGTAGGTTAAATTCCTGATTCCTACATCTTCATATTCTTGTTTTGATGGTTTAAAAAGAAAGATAGACCTGCTCTAAACAAGCTTCCCAGCTTGTCCTTCCTGATAGTTCAGTGGGTTAATGCTGGTACCTTGCTAATGGTGTGAATCAGGGTTTGAATCCTGCTTAGTCCCTGCTAGTCATGTCATGGGTTTGCTTCCTATGTATGTCTTTAGCATTATAGGCTTGTGTTGATGGTTTAAAAGAAAAGATGGACCTGTTTTAAACAATCGCTGCAGCCGGTCCTTCCTGGTGGTTCAGTACATTGAGACTGGTATTTCGCTATTGGTGGGGTTCAGGGTTCGAATCCTGCTTTCTGTGTTTCTGTCTGGTCTAAGTTTCTTGCTTTGAAGCCTGAAACAAACAATAACCCCCCCAAAAAAAGAAGGTGTGTTGTGGGTCATGATGGCTTTGTGATAAAAGCCTTACCTTTGAGCTCAGAGGTTGCTGGTTCGAATCTGGCTTGTCCCCACACTGGGTAAGTTGTGTGGAAATTACTCTGTGGTGAGCAATGGGGTAGTTGACTGTGAATAAAGGCTGTGAAGACCTGCTACTTCACAGCCTCAGAAAAAGTGAGGGTGATAGGTTTTTAGCAGAAATTTTCCCTATATATGCAAAACTAAGTCGATACTTTTTTGACCGTTTTTGCTTCATAACCCCCTGTTTTCAGCTTCTCAGACGCTGGGGTGCCAGATGCCCGGATATTGCCCCCCCTGCTTTGGGATACGCCCTCCGAAACCACATCCAACCTTCCACACAGCCATTTCTGACACCTTCCTTACTACAGCCACCAGAACCTTCCACACTCTTAACTTTGAACCCTGGCCGGGGTTTGAACCAGCAACCTCTCAACCCAGAGGTAAAGCTCTTCCAATTGAGCCACAGGATCTCCTGCAAGAACCTGATTTTTAGGACCTTTTTTGGTTCTTTTTAAAAACTTTTTAAACAATTTAAAGGAAAGCTAAGGGGTAGGAATCGAACCGGGTGACTCAGATAGCAAGGACCACTTCACTGACCATTACACCAACACAGGAGAGGCAAACAAGCCTTTTCTTATTGGACTCTTGGCTTTTCTATAGTTAGGAGACCAGTGTTTTCTCTTAGATCATGATGGTAGAGGGTCAAAACTTCTCCTTCCTGTACATTCTCTCAGTAACTCGAAGTCTATGAGAAGTGACTCAGGTACAATACCCACATCTCCAACACCTGCACCATATACCATGATCATATACCATGATTTACCAGCAACCAATTTTACTGATCTTTTATTGTTCTGTTTTTAAAAACTTCTTATAATGTTCAATAAGAAACTAGAGTTAAAAATCGATCCAGGGAAGTCTTTCATCATAGATCACTAATGGCATTACTTCATAAATCAAACCTTTGTTAGACATGTAAATAAGCAGGAAAGACAAAGACAACGACAAAGAGACACAGACACAGCTTTAGTAAGAGTGAGAAACAAATGGAGAGACAGCAAGAGAGAGAGACATATACAGTGAGACAGAGACATTTACTAAAAGAGACACAGAGAAAATTAGATAGAGAAAATAGAGAGACAGATAGCGAGATATAGCCACTTCCTGTTGGAAGTGTTTATCCTGAGCGACTCTTAATGACCTCATTTACTAAATGAGCAGTAGTGAGTTAAGGGCTTGCTCAGGTGCCCAAAACTGGCAGCTTGGAGGTGTTAAACATGTATCATATGTACAGCATGTGATATATATGCAAGCATATGTACAGTGATTAAATATATAGGCTATATCAGTGCAGAGACGTGTGGACATAATTTAGAGCCTTTGCTATGTTTCCACACGGACAGTTAATGAGGTGATACCGGAGAAAATGCACCTCTTCAAGTCAAGTTAGGAAGCTTTTATATATACAGTGGAACCCGGTTATCTCGCCCTCGGTTTCCTCAACAACCCTATTAAGTCGAAGTTTTTGAAGTGAAACCGCCAAATTCTCGCTTTTTCTTAGCATTTTTTATCGGTTATGTCGACTTTTTTATGTCGCAGAACCCTCATCTAAACATGCTTCCCAGTCTGATCTCTTCCATGGTTGAGTGGGTTAAGGCTGATGGTGAGCATCTGGGTTTAAATCCTGCTTTCTGCCTGCTAGTTGTGATGTAGGTTATGTTCCTGCTTCCTAAATCTTTCTTTAGCTTTATATTCTTGTGTTGATGGTTTAAAGGTAGATTGACCTGCTCTAAACAACTTTCTCTGATGGTTCAGTGGGTTAAATCAGGTTTCTTGCTTTTGGTGGGGTTCAGGGTTCAAATCCTGCTTTCTGTCTGCCAGTCACGATCAGGATTCACTTCCTACATCTTTCTTTAGGGATATATTTTTGTTTTTAAATGGGTTGAAAAGAAAGATAGACCTGCTCTAAATAAGCTTCCTAGCCTGTCCTTACCAATGGTTCCACGGGTTAAGGTTGGTATCTTGCTGGTGGTGGGGATCATGGTTTGAATCCTGCTTTCTTCCTGTTATTTACAATGTGGGTTCAACTTGTGCTACTTACATCTGTATTCGCTTCCTACATTTTTCTTTACCGTTAAATTATTGCGTTGATGGTTTGAAATGAATGATAGACCTGCTCTAATCAAGCTTCCCATCCTGTTTTTTTCTGATGGCTTAGTGGGTTAAGGCTGGTACTTTGCTAATGTTGGTGGTCAGGGTTCAAACCTGGCTTTCTGTCTGCTAGTCATGAGGTAGGTTAAATTCCTGATTCCTACATCTTCATATTCTTGTTTTGATGGGTTAAAAAGAAAGATAGACCTGCTCAAGCTTCCCAGCTTGTCCTTTCTGATAGTTCAGTGGGTTAATGCTGGTACCTTGCTATTGGTGTGAATCAGGGTTCGATTCCTGCTTAGTCCCTGCTAGTCACATCATGGGTTTGCTTCCTCTGTTTGTCTTTAGCATTATAGTTTTGTGTTGATGGTTTGAAAGAAAAGATAGACCTGCTCTAAACAATCTTTGCAGCCGGTCCTTCCTAATGGTTCAGTGGGTTAAGACTGGTATTTCACTGTGGGTGGGGTTCAGTG